>JAOEHX010001071.1:0-10913 GCA_025448015.1 Bolborhynchus lineola
GGTTTTCAGCCCGCTGAAGTAAGTAACGCATCCTCGGTCACACTTGTTTTGCATTGGGCATCCTCTGGAACTTCATCCTAGAACAATCATATTTGAGCTGGGTTGCCCCAGTGTGTATTGAGGTTTCGACAGGTGGTTAAGAAGGGGAAAATACTATTCCATTTAGTGTGCCTGGCAGAGTATTGCTGGTTCCTCCTTGCTGAGGGAGTTCAGACGAGTGGGGTTGGCTGGTGAAGTTTTGATTGGCTGGGTTATTTGAAGAAGGAGATTCCTCAGAGGCCTTGTCTACATTAAGCAATTAAATTATTGTTTTTATCCAGCAGTATAGCTCCTGTGTAAGTACCAGCAGTTCTGGTTTTACAGGTGAAGGTCAGTTATGCTTTTGCCCTACATCTGTAACTGTGCCATACCAGAGCTTTGCAGTTCCAAGGATGGAAGAGATCCTGTTTCTCAGGTCCTTAACCCCTGTGAGGTGTTGAAAGCCCCTCTGAGAGCCTTCGGAGAACTTGGGGGGGGGAGAATTATTGTAATATCATCCTAAAACTGTGTTGTATTCCTTTTAAAAGTAATTTGGATAGAAGAAGGAAAAAGCAAACAAACTCTTGTTACATAAAAAGAAGACAAAAAAATTATGCTTTCTTTCCCCCCCTGCCACGTCTAGAAAGAGTATGCTACCAGGTAACATTGGATGTTCTGGCAGTGCCTGCAAAGACCAAGAAACCATGTAAAATCTGTGATACAGTAGTCCACAGCTCAGGCAGATAGTTGCTTGCTCTGTCACTAGTGACGTCTGCAGAGTACTGTGCTGATTTGGATGCTTGGCTCTCTCTGGATATTGGTGAAATGGGATTGTTCAAAACAGCATGGGGAGCAGTGGCTGTATTACTTCATGATTAGGAAGGAGACTTCAGGGTCTGCATAGACCACCATTTCACTGTTGCAAGCTACACAGATAAAATTGCTTTTCCTGGGCAAAATAGAGGTGGTTGCTCTGGGAAAACTGGCTGCTGAAAGCAGTTGATTTAGCATTGCTGGCGTGCCTGGGTTTTCAAATGCTGAGGAGCACGAGGAATAAAATTATCACTGCTGGGCTGATGTGGTATATATAATCAGCTGTGAATGTATTTATTTCTATTTTAACCATGGCTAGTCAGCATTTCTAAACTGTAGCTAGCCTCCAGCCTGGATACAAACAAATCCTTCAAACTGAGCAGAATTGGAGCGGGCTATCAATGCTTAGATGTCATTTCTCAGCTATCCCAAGTCACTGCAATGTATTTCTGTATTGGCAGGAATTTCTGATGGTCAGATAGCAGCAACAACTGTGCTGATTAGCTCTGCACTGAACTGGGCAGCACTGAATCATTACTAAAAGAAACCAGGCCCACTTGTACCTGCAGAACAAGTTGTTGCCATCAAATGGCAGCAGCTTTAGTACAGCATCAGGATTTAAGAAAAATACTAATGTAGACAAGAACGTAGCTGTCTGAGTGAACCAGCAGGACAGTATGCCTATGGAGATTGTACTTCAGGAGATAAAGTGTAAGCCCTGGTCTCCTTGGGAAAGCTAGTATATAGGGAGCTAAAGCATGAAACTGTAGTATACCAGCCAGTCTATAGTGGAAAATGTGTGCTGCTTCAGCTTCATTTTCAATCTTTTTTTTTCCATAGAGCTGTTGCAATGACAAATAAAACAGCTGCTGTAAAGCCTAGGAAGTGACATGATTCCTGGGAACAGTTGTAAAAAAAATTCAAAGATATTTATGAATGGAAAGCTTTATACACCTAAAATACATTATAAACAGGATTGTGTGTTTGAGCTGTAATCAAGGCATCTTTCATTTAAGATATTGCATAAAGTTACCCAAAACCATTAAATTAAATTTTCCTCTATCTTCTTTCTGAGATTTTTATCATTTACATAATGAGAAGACAGAATCCTATTTGAGGAGTTTCAAGTTCAGCCCAACATTCCTGTAGTCCACTGAAGACGGTGGCAGAGTTAGATTTAACGCCATACACATACCTCATAAGAAATAATAGGGTGAGAGAAATGAAAGAACAGGGAACAAAAAGTGCTTTACTTGCAGTAAGAAATATTTGGGGTTTTTTGTATGGGTTTTTTTTTTTTTCACTTTTTTCCTTCCTGAACAATGTTCTTTTCTTTTTGAAGGTGCTTGAGATAACTAAGCTACTGTAAGCCGTTATTGTGATTGTTTGTTCAGCACTTAAAGTGTAATGTACATTTTACAGAGCAAATAAGATAAATGCCCTTCCCTGTAGAGATTGCTAAATTTTTTTCACAGGTGAGAGCAACAACTGGAAGAGACATCCATGGAAAAGAAGTAGATACACGAGGAGACCTTTGCAATCCTCTCCATTCCTTGAGACATCAAGAAGTGCAGTGCCCATGAGGTTTCATGCCGCAAGGGGGTTATGTCTCTGCAGCTTCTCTCAGTAATCATATTGGTGTGTATCTGCCCCGGAGGGTCTGATGGTGTAAGCAGCAACAACATCTCTTTATTTCTGCTCCTTGGCTAGCGCAGTTCATGCAGACAGTTCTCTTGCGTAGGGAAGGTTTGCGTGAAGGCAGGGTTGTGCTCTGCTGGTCTCCTGGCTGCTCGCCAGCTGCCCATATGGTTGCCAGAATGCAGCATTAATTTTCTGAGGCAGCATATATCTGATGTATAGTTCCACGCTGTATAAATCAGTGCACTATCGGAAGCTATAAATTCATAGACAAGACTGAAATTGTTCAAGTAACCCTCCTCATGGCTTCCCAAGTGTGCATGCATTTCTACAGCAGGAGTGACAGAGCTGCAATTTTGTATAACGCAATTCAAAACCTGATGTCAGAGCAGCATTAACATTGCAAACCTGGGTCATCAAACTGCAGTCCTTACATAGACAACATGCCCACTGAGGTAAATAAATCAGTCAGAGTAAGGATTGCAGCTTTGGACACTATAAACACAACATGAGTCAGGGAGAGGAAAAGAAGTTTTTCATTGCACCATTATCTCTTCTGCGTGAACTGCATGCACTGTGTACATCAAAGTGTCAGTTTCATAGCTTAATTGATAAACAGAGAGTGCATACAGACTATGTAGGCAAATTCATGCTGCGTGAAAGATCTTAATGTTTAGATCCCTCTTGATGTTTGAATGTAGGAGTTTAATAACCTTGACCTCTTTAAAATGCAAGTAAGTGGGGGGAGGGAGGGAAGTAGGGGGGAAAACAGGGCAGGTGTGGCAATTGACGTAACTGGGTTTTGGAAATCTAAGGTTTTCAGTTCAGTTATCCTCGCTCTATTTTTAGGGAGAAGGAAGCATAAAACTGTATAAATGGAAGCTGTCTTAATAAATGTATCTTAATTTTGGTTTATATATGGTTAAATTACAAAAACTGTCAATAAAATTTCCTTAAAGAAGATGTGGATTTTTTTCATTATGTATGGAAAATATTTCAGAGTACTTTATTGATAAAAGCTTCTTGGCTCAAGACTCCTTGTGGGTAAATAGTGTAAGGGGCTTTCTCTAGCCCTGCAGCAAACTGACCTGTCCTGGGCACCTCCATAGTTTTAAATTGTTTTAGCTCTAAAACAGGGTGGCCACATGTAGATTGCCTGCTGGAATGGGTCCTGACACATGCTGACTCCCAGTCTGTACCAGTCTGTGAGCTATCAGGTCCATAGCCAGACCATGCTAACAATTTAACTTGCATATGCTCAGGCACAAAGGAGTGGATCTGGATGCTGAAGTGGTCCAGTGGGTCACTTAGTGGAGAAAGAGCCTGGAAGCTCTTCTTCCCATCTGTCTTCAAGGCAGGGTGCTCTGCCTGGGCAGGGTGCTTGGGCATATCTGAGTTTGAAGATTCACAGCATACACAGCCTCTGTCCTGTAGTGAAGCATGCTCTTTGATGCATATTCAACGTGGATGAGAGTTTAATGGCAATTGCAGTATGTGACTGTTTGTGTTGACTTCAGCAACATACATGTTTGTCTTCAGGTGAACAGCTCCTGGAAACCAGAAGCACATGGGACAAGGGCCAGGTCCCAATTAGAGGTTAGCAGTCACTGTTAGCCTAATATTGGAATCTTGCTGGATTCATCCTAAGATGAATACTGAATGCTTTCCTGGAAAACGCTTTTTATCCAGGGAGTGCTGTTCTCAATGTAGAGATATTCAGGAGAAATTTAACAGCTGGTATAGAATCATAGAATAGTTGGGGTTGGAAAGGACCTTAAGATCATCTAGTTCCAACCCCCCTGCCATGGGCAGGGACACATCTCACTAAACCATGCCATCCAAGGCTATGTCCAACCTGGCCTTGAACACCACATTATATTATCAGATGATCTCTCCTAGCTTTATCCCATGTCATTTAAAATGCAGTCAGTCAAAATAAAGTTCAGAGCTGCTGCAGGTGCCACAAAAGCTTTCTGATAGTTTTTATTTTTAATCACAGATCTCTCGAGTGTTTTCTACCAGACTGCTGTGTTGTGAAAGAGGATAAGAAATTGGCCAACCACAAGAAGGCAAAAGGGTAAATGGAGCCTGAATCTAAAATTGTCATATGGACAATGTAAATAATCTGATATCCCCTGTGTCCAGTAATTTAGCTAATTCCTCTGTGGTATACAGCGTTATTTGTAAATATGGTAAAGATGCTTAGGTAGAAGTTATAGATTTCTTTTAAGCTTCGGGTAGCTCTCCAATCAGCAGTCCAAACTAAGCTATTAGTTACAACAATGTGTAATCATTTCAAGGCTCTTTGAGCAAGATGTAGTGTGTGTTTGATCTTGTAATTAACCTGCTGCCATTGGCCATGTATTCTCTCCACCCTGTAATTACTTGACTAAAAAATAACACCATTCAAACCATACATTGTGCAGAAAATTAAAAGAGCATTAATTTTAATCTGTTTTCACACTCACGTGATGGCTGTAACTCGTACGTACGTTTCACTTGTAAGCAGAAGTCGTTTGGCGACATCTGAGCAGTTTTTGTTGGAAAAGTTTGATTTGTAAGCAAACCGGGTCGTAATGCAATTAGCTTTTTCATTTAATTTCACTTATTTAGAACCAATCTGAAAGTACTGAAAGGATTTTCACTTAAAAATATCTTACTGCTGAGCTAAGAATGTAATGGGTATTCAATTATTTGCTTCAACAATCACTGGTCTTTTAAGTCGTATGATACACATAAATCCTGTATTTGGAGTTAGAAATACTTCAGGAAGCTGGTAAGTTAAAACATCGTTGTAAACCCATGAAATGAAAATGCCTGCTCAGCAAAATAAGGCCAGTTCTTCCCTTGTCAAGTTTTCCTTAGAAATAATTCTGCGTTCTTGAGATCTTTTTCCAGAACAAGTATGGAGTAGAAGTGAGGTTTGTATGTACACATGAAAAGCACCAGAAAGCACCATGGGAGTCCTCTGTTGAAACCTGCAGTGGGATTTATTTTCTCTAACCTGAAATTGTCTGAAAGCTAGACCAAGAAGAGTGAGTATAGGCTCTCTCTATAGGTAGTGGAGCGAAGCAGCCATTTCCAGCAAGTGATTGACACCTATCTTGTGACAGGTTTAAACCCTAACTTTTAGATGGCCATGGAGAAGCGAGACAAATCCTTTCTTGAGAGTAATGCTGCCACCCTTCAGCTTCTTCAAAGCCTCAGCCTTTTGATTGTGGCACAGGCTTCCCTTCCAAGCCCACCACTGTATTAGCGAAAGACACCATTTTTGTATCAGCATGACACAGCTGTATTGGTCATTTCATTTATACAAAGACAAGGAATCCCTCCACCTGTGTTAAACCAAATGCATCAAACTCAGTGGAGAACTTGTTTTTCACTTCATGGATATCAGAGCTCAGTCCTGCACAACTGGGTAAAGAAGGGAATACCTGCCGGGGAGCATATTAGGAAGTATATTTCCATTGCAGAACATGACATAGAGATACAGGGTCCTTTTCAGTTAGCTTAACTTGTCCATGTGAAAGTCTTTCCTGCCTCACCACCTAGACAGCTAGCTGGGATGTCTGTGCTCAACACTGCATCTCTGCCAGCATAGGAATATTCAATAATTGCACTTTGAAAGAACTGAGCCCTGGCTCTTCTGTGTGAGACCAACCTTTAATACTAGGTTGCACGCTTTTTTTGTTTAACACCCTCACCTTTCATCCCATGCCACTCCTTGATTGTGGGAAGAGACCCAGCCAAAATCACAGAGGTACTTCCTTCAGATCTTTCTAAATTTGCTAGTCACAAAGCTTGTAAACTCCTAGCCTATGGATAAGGTTCTTGGTGTGCTGTGACCTCTCTTTGTGATGCTGAACACAAGCCTCACGTTTACCATGTTTTCCACGTCTTTCCCCTTTCTGTCTGGATATCATGTTCCTTTTGTCCTTACTGTGTTTTAATACGTGCTGGGACTTGCATACTATTTTGAGTCAGGGGCTGTTTTCATGTGCGCATGTGCAGCAGTTAGTGCCGCTCAGGAGGGTAGGACCGGATGCATCACTGTGTAATATGTATTAAAGCTTGTTGGAAGGCACGTGTGACTGCCAGACCCTGGTGCAATAGTCATCAGCATTTTGTATCCTTGGCTCCTTCTCCCTTGAGTGCAATTTTGTACAACAGGGAATGGAAAAACCAGACCATCTCCTGGTAGTCCAGAAAGGCTGACACACTGGCATCTAGAGCTTGCTGTTAATGACCCTGTCATGCGCAACATACAGCCTCACAGGTAATTTAAGAAATGCGTAAGAGCATCCTTACTTAATGTTACACGGCAAGGCACTGCGGGATCTATTTAAGCAAATTCTAAAGACAGCATACTCTGCCTTGTAAGCACCTCCCTTGTCAGCACCTCTCAGACAAACTTTCCTGCATACAGTTTTTCTAAGTGCAAAGTTTTCCTTACGCTGTAAGTGTGTTTAGATGTTACAAAGCAAACAAAAAAACCACAAACAAACATAAACGGTTTGAGAGTAGATCTGACATAAACACAGTACGATTTCCAAGGCATATATCCCAAGGAAGGTTATCCAGATCTGTCACTGCACGCCAATCAAATGAGAAACCAAGAATTAAAAGATCATTGTAGACAAAGATTATGGAGTACAGCTCACTAGGTGAAGGATCTGAATCATACTACTTATACATTTCAAAACAGAAAGATCACCTCTTTCATTCTTTCTGACTAAAGTTAGAAACACATGCACAGAAATAGGCACCTAGATTAATGACCTGTTTTCTGAAATGCTATGAATTCCCAGCCATCAAAGGCACCTTTGAATCTGCATTTACAAATTTAGACCACAAGGCATGAAAAATGTGCCTTTTGCCTCCCAGTAGCACCTATCCAAATATGCACATTCAACAAGGAGGCTCCACAAAAAAAACTTCACCTGACATGGTTAGGGCATGTATGGCTGTAAGCTGCTTAAGGTAACAAAGTGCCAGATTCTGGAGGCTTGCAGCTGGGGTAGGTTTTCCCTGCCAGGGGCTCTGCTGGATCAGCCCTGGCCCTGGAGCACGGTGGAGATGTTGCACTGTCTGTGATCTATTTACACAGGGCTGCACTGGCAGCCTTGGGTATCGGTAGCAAGGATGTCATGGCAGCAGGGAGCTCAGCCAACCTCCTTGAGTGTACTGCTGAGTCAAGGGGTCAGTCTTGGTGGGACTCTCTGCTGTCAAGGTTATCCTGCTAGCAACATCAAAAAGCTAAGGCAGGGCAGTCATCCCAAGACACCAGCTTTTCAGCTTGAAGAGGGTGTTTTGAAATCCCCAGCCTATGCTGGATTTTCTTGCTGTTATTGACCTTAATCTGACCATCAGAATTACTATCACTTGAGAAGGCAGCGTGGTGAGATTTTGGCGTCTTCTCACTGTAACTTTTGATTGACAGTGGGCTAAGAAAGCATCATCTGCTAAGGAGACATGATATAAAATGCCTTGCTTCAGGCATGAGCTGTGACACAAATGCCCTAGTGCAGAGGGAGCAATGGAAAGACTCATCTATATTCCAGTAGATTACGAAGCAAAATGAGGAGCGGATCTGTTCTGGCTTGTTTAATACAAACTGTAAAATTTAATTCATCTGGTCTTTGGATTAATTCAGCAACTTACATTTGGTGAAGTCCTATCTTTCATGAAGACTTGGACTGAAGATGGCAAGAGACAGGGGATAAAGCACTTCACAGGGTTTGTTACAGCTGTTAATCACTCTCACCGCTAAAAGGTATGTCATACTCAGTGTATCCAAATTCAACTTTCAGGCACTAGCTCTTGTCATACTTCTGTGTTATGTTCAACAGCCCTTTGGTACTTCATATTTTCTTCCATTTAAGGCACTCTTACCTGCTGGTTTATAAAGATCCCACTTCATCTTCTTTCCTTTCTTTTTATTTAGCTGGCTGAACAGATGACCCTCTCTCTCACTGTAATGCACTTTTTCTATCTTGAAAGTAAGCACTAAGGCTGTTCACTGCACTTGCAAGCGTTATCTTGACTTTTCTGAAGGGGGATACTAGCATCCAGCCAAACAAGAATTTGTCTTTCTAGCTGTAGGAGTTGGAGCACTCCCCGAGTCCTGTGGGGCTTCCTGGCATGAAGGTTAGCTCTGCATAAATCAGGCCGTACTTCTTGTATCAAGTTCTTCCTGAACTTCCTGTATGGTATTGTTTCAATTGAAAGTACAAAGCATTACCAGATTAATCAAAAAAAGTACATAGTAAAAAAACATACCTTCATGTGCACAGGGGCATTCTTTCCAGCCATACATCTTTTAACAAACGTAGCATATTTTAAGGAGGATCTATTTAAATTTTATCTGCAGTGGTACAACTAATTTTGTTCCTTAGAACCAGGCTTTTTGATTTCTGGAAGTGCAAAGAAGCTTCGCAAATCAGCCTAAATGGGAGTAAATATATAGAGTCAATACTTCTTTCTTTTTCCCCATGTTGTGCTTCTAGGCCAAGAAGTGATGTGTTACATCAGGATGCTCTAAAGCTCACTCCTAATGGTCTGATGGGTTGCTTATAGAGAAAATGCCAAGATATCCTTAACGAAAGCAGTGCTGGTTGTTTTCAGTGAATTGCAGGTAACTTGCAATGGCTCTGAAGACTGTGGTTGTGTATGATAACTCTTCTTTTGTTAAGGGTTATAGAGTGCTCTATCATTAAACCACTGTAGGAGCATTACTGCAGGTCAGAGGGGGTTATCATTAGGGTTAGGTAAAAATCCCTGCTATCGGTAGCTTTGCTCAATGGCCAGTTTGGGGGGTTCCACTTCAGAACAAGTTGCAGCACATACACTTCAAGAGGAGAGAAAATATGCAGGGATATGAAACGTGCTTTCAGAAATATTTACAGAATCTTCCAGAGTCCTAGTTACTTGCATTTGTCCCTGGAAAGCAGGTAGACCAGTGTTGCAGCCCTCAGCCTTTCAGCAAGGGTAAGATATTGAAATGTTGAAAGAAATATCATAATATAATACTGTCATATACAAATAAAGTCTTGAGCTCCAAGGGCTCCATTAGACTGAGCAGAGAGAAAGAAAACTATTCAGTAGTTATTATTCCTTTTAAATATAATTATTTTCCTGAAGAAATATCTCAAAGAGATGGCAATGCCCCAGCCTTGCTGTGATATCTGTACCACAACCTGTTGGATTAAGTGTGGCGGAGAATTAAAAGGGTTATTCCATGTTTCGCACCAGTGCTGCAAAAATAAAATTACACCAGACCCAAACTAAATTAAGCGGTTAAGAACTCAGCCTAACACATTAAAATTACCTTCTCGCTACAGATTTAATGTTTTTCAAGCAAAGCAAATCCATTTGGTAATGATGTAATGGATATAAATGGATTTGCTATTGGCTGTAGCAAAAACCAAAACTGAGACTCATTTGTGGTTCAAGACTTTGCAAAGGGATTTGGCATGCTTCATGCACAGTGGTAAAATTAAAGCAACTTTGAACATGTAACAGATAAACAGAAAGGACAGAGAATAGAATAGAAGAAAATAAAAGGTTGTCCATTTTAGAAGAAAGTCACCATTCTCACTCTACCTTTTCCCTTTTTCATGTTCTGTTTTCCCCTTCCTTCCTTCTTCCTTTCCTTTCTCTTCCTTGCCTTTCTTTTCTTTGCCTTGCCTTGCTCATTCTAGAAGGCAGTCACATTTTTGCTCAGTTCCTCTTTTTGAAGAACATAACTCGGCTTGTGCTAAGTTATGCATCTGCTTACCTATCTTTCCTGACTGCAGACATTTAGGTGAAGTCAGACCTTAAGTAAGATCTTCGAGGACTTCTCCAGCTAATAACAAGATGCTCACAGAAGCTGCTTTTACCATGGGAAAGCCACACTCACTTGGGCTTCTCTGCCATTAAGAAGGCTCTTGTGGAGGGCACTTCATGGCAGGATCCTCACCTCACTATTCTGAATCAAACCCTGGAAATGCTTCTCTTCCTTAATTATGGAGCAACAGTAGGTAATCCTTTCCATACCACGTGTCTCATATCTCATCATGTGCCAGACCCTCTGCCCCATGTGTGGAAACTCCCATACCAGCCTCAGAGCAAGTGCCTTCAGTCACTGTTTCTGCTGTTCACACCATGCCTGTCTCTGGCTTCCATGGGGCAGGAAGGTAGGAGCAGGCAGAGGAGCTCAGTGAAGGGCAGTGGTGGCAGGTGACATGCTTCAGGCTCACTGCTACCACAGTCGCAGGAGCTGAGGGACACCCACTTATGCAGAGCTGATACCAGGCACAGCAAATACCCCTTTGGTGGCCCTTCCTGAGGAGAGAGTGCTGGATAAAAGCTGACATTGACAAATCCATCACATTTGTCATACTGTTTTCTTTCAGGATACACACAGCAAACATATATATGACTAATTAAAAAGGGAAGAAGAC
>JAOEHX010001073.1:0-19057 GCA_025448015.1 Bolborhynchus lineola
CCTCGCGCTCCCCTTTGCTTTGATTATTGAATTTTCCTATTTCTAACAGGAGGGCAGGCGGCGCGCAAAACCCGGCCTGGAGCGCGCCGCCGCCTGCCCCGGCCCGCCCGCGGAGGGGAAACGGGGGAGCGGCGGGGAGGCAGCGGGCACGGAGCGGACTCGGGCTCCAGGCAGGCAGGGCAGGCAGGCAAGGGAGGGGCGACTGCAAAACCCGGACCGGATCGCCCTCCCTTGGCAAGGGAGAAAGGCGAGGAAGAGTCCCCATTTCCCAGCCCGAGCGGGCAGTTCGCTACCTCCTGCCCTGTCCCCGCGCCAGGCCGTGCCTCTGCCCAGCGAGGCACTGCAAGTGTTATAAAATGCTCTATTTTGCAGAGCGGTGACCTCTGCTCACCTCAGCTCCCTGACACCAAACTCCACGGGGATCACAAGTAACCAGGCTGCGAGTGTTTCTGTATCCTCCAGCCGGTTTCCTAGGCATAATGTTCAGTTTCTATTGTACAAACTTCTCAACTTCGGTACTTTTACCAACGTTCTTAGTTTGGATTTCACTCCAGTTTAAAGCTAAGCACTGCCTCGCTGCATCTCCAACTGCACTATATCTGGGTTTGGCTGCCTGCAGTACTTCGCTGGTATTTATGCGCAGCATTGGCTTTTGCAGGTCTGGATCCTAGAGCAAATGTCAAGGAACAGACACGAGCTACAGGCAGCCTCGTGGACCAGGCTAGTTTGGAGGATGCCTTTGTAGGATCAGCGCTGAGGGCTCCCCTGCATTTCCATGCACCGCTGCATGCACCTGAATTTCCAGCAGGCAGGCATCACTCTTCCATGTAAAGAAACTTTCCTCAGCTCAACCTTTTCTTTCTCAGCTTTCATCTTACCGAAACAGTCAGTGCATGTTATAGGTACATGTGTGCATCCTGTGGTGGTGGTTCTGCAAAACCACGACAGATACCCTTTCGCTCATCCCTTGGGGACCGAGAACGCTGGAGTCGGAGGTACCAACCTGCCTGATCCTTGTGTAATTTTATCCTGCGGGCCTGGGTGCAGGTGAACCCCTCTCCATCCCAGGGCTTGCAGGATTTGGGCCCTAGGCCTGAGCACTGCAAACCTGTAAACTCCTCAATACCTTCACTGGCTGGGAGCAGCTCTGCGTCAGCACACCCACACAGAACTCCTTGCAGGAATGCCATGCTCTTCCCTGTGCTTCCCTATCCGTGTCTGTCTCCACCTGTTGCCTCTTGTCCGATGCTCACACCGTAAGGTCTTTGGGGCAGAAACCAGGGGTTTGCTCTGGATTTGTCAGTGCCTTGCACAATGGAGCCCTGCTCCATGATCACAGCTCCTACGTGCTATTGCCACACACATAAATAATAACAATAATTAATAATAATAGACTAATTCCTCCGATTTCGATGTGACTACTCATGTGAGTAAAAGTGACTCACATACATGAGTGTTTGCAGGACCGCTGCCAGCACTTGAGCTTTTATTGTGAGTCTTCCAATATTTGGTGTTCTCCTTTGATCCCCAGCTCCTGGAATGACATGTTTGGAGCACTTGTGTTTACACAAGGAAGCTTGGAAATGTGGCCTAGTGCTCCCCAAAGCCTCCCAAGCCAGAGGACAAAGAAGAAACTTCCAAAGAAATGGATTTTTAATCGCTTTGGAGAAAATCCTGTGCTTTAGCAGCTTGGGGAAGGGAGGGAGCCTGACTCATGAATTTTGAACAGCCGAGTTTAGCAGTGTACATCTATTGAGTTAAATATTTAGGTCCCTGTAAAGACCAGGCTTTTCCTAACCCGGCTGAATTTACAGTGGAGAGACATATTTCTTTGGAAACACTCCGAGTGTTTCAAGTGTCTGTATCTGTAGAATCTGGGCTTTTGTTTATTTGAATATTGCTTGGTATTTGTCATTCTCTAGTTATTTATTTTTACCTGCTCACAGCAAGAAAGCAGGAAAATGGGGGTGAAAATGGGATAATTAAAGTAAATAAGACTGTGTGAGACTGTTATAACAACTGTGGCAAGTATTTATAAATCACTGAAAATAAAAAGACCCAACTTCTTGCATTTGTATGCTGGAGAGACAGCACCAGGTTAAAGCCCATGTGTTTCCAAAAGTAAATGTCCCAACTTCTGGAACAAATGTATAAAAGAGCAGGTCCCAAGCTATGAATTCTTGCTTATGAGGCATCCCTGAAGAATTAAGGGTTGGGAGAATAGGGCCCTTTAATTAAATCTGCATCGTTACTTTTAATTGCATTTACTGCTTATTATTTTCTCTGGTTCACTTTTTTGCATTTCTCTCATCTGGGGTGCTGAACACAGACTCAATGGTCTTCCTTCTGCTTGGAAGTCGGCTCATTTTGGAGTGTTGTGGAGTTGTCCTAGTTAGGAGGAGAACTTGGGGGCAGTCAAGTGCGTTTGAGGCCATGCTGTTCATCGTCGAAGAGCTCTCGTGCCCATGCTCCCCTGCATGCAGCATGAGGCTCAGATACCCTACAAACTGACAACAGCTTCAAGCCTCCTTCCAAACCACACCTTGCCCAAAAGCTCTCTCTGCCTGTGCTTTAGAGCCCCACTCTGCATGCTCAACGTGGGCTTTTGACCTTGTAGTCCCTGCTTTCTGAAGAGCCCTTGTGCAAAGCCCCATTCATCCGGCCCACCTGAGGTTGGCCATAGGAGCTCCCAGTCGAGGCCCCAGAGCGCCTGGCTCCCCAGCCAGATAGAACATGAGGTAATGACACCTTACACAGCCCGTTCCAGATAGAAAGAAAATAATTTAGCAAATTGCAAATGATGCATACTTAACTATTTATGCAGCATCTTCCTGTCATCAACCCAAAGCAATTTTACTTCCGTGTTGAACCGTGGATGAAAATGTTCTATAGATTTAACCATTGCGGGAGTTCCTTTTAAGTGGTGCAGTAATCTCTCTCCAGCTAATTTAGTGTTGTAATAAGTCACCACCCTCCCAAGTCCTGTGTGTTCTTGTGTCAATACTGCCCCCAAACCATAAATGCTGGCATCTGCATTTATCATAAAAGTGGGTCTCAAGCACAGAAAGACTAAGAGAGGAGCAATATGGCCATTGGTGGAGCAGCCTCAAGAGCCTTTTTCTGGTTACACTCAGTTTCATTCAGATTCCCTCTAAAATACAAGTTCCCTTCTCAACAAATCTATGGAATGTTTTACCACCACTGGAAAATCCAACAATAAACCTTCTCTAACAGAAGCTGAGATGTGCCTGGGAGTGAGACACTTCAGTACAGACTCAGTGTTCTTGCCATTGGGTGTACCTTGCCCACTGCTCAGGGTTCGACCTGAACCAAACCACATCTCTCATTGGGATCACAGACCTTTTAACCAAAGACCTGTAAACAAAATGTCTCTTAGTTTTGCTCCTTTTGATGTATACAACACAACAGTAGAAAAAATCCAAACGGAGTTTTGGACATCACTGTCATTCCCTCTCCCCTTGTGGTTTTCTTTACCAGCATTTAGTAAACCCAGCACTTTAACTGAAGACCTTACACAGATATGGCTCCCATCTTCGCTATTTCCTGCTTGCCTGAACATTTGACAAACAAACAGTCCGATTGCACAAGACCATTGGCCGCTCAGATTCCATGTGCTCCTCCACCTCCAAACAGGTTTCATCTATTCACAGTCTTTCTTCAGCCAGCATAGCATGGAGCTATACCATTAGCTGCTGCCCTTGGGAAGAGGACATCCTGCTCCCTGCAGACTTACTGCCCATAAGAAATTGGTTGCATTGAGCTACATATTTCAAATAAATTTCCATGGACTGAAATTACAGGACACCTTTCATGCTATTTATCACTCAGCAATTAGCAATAACAGCATCCAAACTCATTCTTAGGTCGTCCTCTATGTCTGCTGTCCACAACTCCTGGTTAAATCCACAATTTTCTCTCACTTTGTGAATGGTTCCTCCTTTTGCCCATGGTCCTCTTATTTCCACACCGTGATGGTGTAGTTGCAGCCTGGGTAGACATGCTGCCATTACCTATGGGGTGCAAGGACATGGAGATGTGCCTGTCACATCTCTTCTGAGCTCAGGGCAGTAGTGAGATACGAGCATGATGAGGTGGTACAAGCCACACAGAATACAAGTGAAAGCAATATTCAGACTGACAGCAGGACAGCTGCTGGTACAGCTATCCCTTTGCTGTAGACCAGGCACGGATGTGCTTTACTCCCACCCAGCAGTTACCCCCAGAGCACGCTCCATCTGGCTCAAGTGTGCAAGTGCAGCCTGAGAAAACATTACGTACCCTTCAAAACTGACTCACACAAGAAAAATTATGCTAAAACAACACAAGAAGGGCCTGGATAGAAATGACAAAGCAGAGTAATACATGCTGAGAGCTCTAACTCTGTCCTCAGCTCACCCTGCTGTGACTTGGCTACTGCTGGTTGTTAGAGGGGAAGATGAAGAACTACGAAAGGGGTTCCCTGTTGCTTGGAGGCGCGTGGCAACAGAGAATCAGGCGTAGGTGTCCTGTGCCTGACCATCAGACCAGATGACACTCTTCACATAGGCCTACATGCCATGTTCAGTCCTCAAAGAGGCACTAAATCTCTGTAAGTGAGAAGAAGGCTGAGGTCTAGACTGACCAGTCTACCAAACTGGGCTGAAACAATCAGCTGTTCCATGTGGATTACCCAGTGGCCATCAGGCATCATAAGGAACATTTTCCAAACCAAGCCCAGAGCAAGGTGCTACCCAGGACCTCTCATCCTCCTTCACAACTCACTGGAAGAATGAAGAAAGCACTCAGAGACGCACTAGAAAAATCCCATGGATTTACTTAGTTTCGTAATGGAAAATACAAAGTAATTGCAAAGGAGGAGGAGGTATTTTTTTCAGTTGCAGGTATAATATTATCTGCTTTCATTTTTTTTATCATAAGAGTGGCACAAGTAATCAGAGAATATCATGTGGTCATTGTTTGTCAAGTGCCATTTTCTCACAGGCAACTCTTTCTTCGCCTGTGCACACCTGAGAAGGAGGAGGTTGACTGGATCCCTGTTGTACCCCGGTTCAGGCATTGCCTCACACTCAAAGCAGCGTGGCAAGACTGCTCTGTATTGAAGAGGATCAGGCCCTGTGTTTTGACACTTCAAACTTGTGTTTAGAAATATACATAATGAGTATCAGTGCGTAAGTGTACAATAAAAATACGAAACTGCATGGGACAAATTATAGGTGTGCAGCCTGATACTGATTTTTGGCTGGTGTCAATCACTGAACCATTATAGAATCATAGAATCAAATCATGGTTTGGGTTGGAAGGGACCTTAAAGCTCATCCGGCTCCTACCCCTGCCAAAGGCGGGGACACCTTCCACTAGAGCAGCTTGCTCCAAGCCCTGTCCAACCCAACCTTGAACACTGCCAGGGATGGGGCAGCCACAGCTTCTCTGGCACCCTGTGCCAGCACCTCAGCACCCTCACAGGGAAGAGTCAGTGCCTAATATCTAACATAAAGTAATATAAATGAGGATAGACAAGCATGTGCTCTGCTCAGAGTCTGTCCTTATCTTTTTTATCTGCCTTAAATCTGTATAAAGCTTCGAGCAAAAGACTTGGCTTTTAGCAAGAACTAGGTGGCATTTAACCCCAGTTTTGTCCCAAAGTTTCCCAGTGAGTTCACTATTCTTTGTGTCTAGGTACAATATCCACTGCTTTGGGGCTCAGGCCTAAGAGAGGCTACAAAAGGCAATGAACGAATGCAGAAGAAACCAAAAATAAATAAGCAGGAACAATAATAAACCTGGAATTCAAGTGTGAAGTTGTGTTTGTAATTGGCTGCCCCTGTTAGAAAATAATCAACTAAATAGCAATAAATAATAAAAATTTATATTAACAATTCATTTGTGCTGATACAGACCTCCAAGTTAGAGTTCATTATATTAATTTACTAATTAATTAAGCTCTACATCACCTGGCACCTACACAGACTTTATTACACTTTACAGATGGAAAACTTAAGAGTCTTGCCTAGGGACACAGTGAATCAGTGGCAGAGCCGGACACAGAACTGGAATATCCTCCACTGCTCCAAGTCTGTTTACAGCATAAAGCTGCCCTGATTTTCTGACTAATTTAGTTCAACAGATGCAATTTTCAGTGTGGAGACTCCAATTTGGGTGCAAGAGGGAGTTATTTTGTTTGAGCTTAAATCAGTTCTTAATTATATCAAGCTAGTTATATAAATGCAGTCTTAAAAATATCCTTGTAGGCACCTACATTTCAGGCCATTGACTTAAAAACACACCTTTAGTTTAAATGCTGCTATTTTCCAGATGGCTCCCAAGTCACAATAGTTCTTCAGGTCCCTCCCATCCTCATCTCACCAGTAAACTTCATCTACTATGCTGAGATGGGCAATTTTGAGCGTCTTTAACTAAATAGCCCAATCGTTGGTGAGTGCCCTGATTTTGGTTAAAGACAGACGTACTGCAATTCAGTTTGGTCTTTTAATAAATGGTTTAAACTTCTTCAAAGCCAGGCTTTGTAAGCAAGGTTCAATTGCTTAAGGAGCTGCTCCTAGAGCTGCTTGGGTTTAAGTGTGTAAAGCCGAGTTAACTCTGAGATGATAACCCTTCCACACTTCATCTCTCAGGCACCACAGACAGCTTTTATCAAGGCACATTTATCTATGGACATTGTGAAGTTTGATCCCTTCCAATATGTGTTCCTACCTGACACTTGCTCCTATTTGTCATCCCACACCCTTGTCCTGGGCAAGAAGAGGTCACTTCATTATCTCTGCCTCCATCGGTGTCTCTGTGGTCATGCTGGCACTGGGGCACACAGCCTGGCTTGGCCCTCGATCTCCTGCAGCACGTGCCAACCTGCTCTATGGCACTGGGGGCTCCATAGGCTGACCAGGGGAGATGGAGGCAAACCAAGGACTGCGCAAGGAATGCACGAGAACCGCACAGGATAATGGGAAACATTATTTATAGCCTGAATGCAGCAACCCTCCCCTTCCTCCCCCCTCGCCAGCAGACAAAGCCATGTCCAGTAATGACAAAGTCATTACCTTTTTATGATTTTTCAATAGGGTTCAGATGTAGCATGGCTGTTCCTTACAGACTGTCCTGATGGCTCCAGGCCCTGGTGGCTCTGAGAACATTGAGCTGAACACAGCGAGTGGGTGTGGAGGCACCAGCCCTGCTTTAGGAAATTTGGGCCTTACCCTCCCAGCAGCCTGTTATCTCACTTATTAAGAGAGAATTATAATGTTTCCCTTCCTCCCAAGAGGCATTTGGGACTACAATAAAGGCCTTGTGAGAACTGCTGCAACATCAAAGCAGGGATCCCATTGGAGAAGTTCAGCATAGTGCTGTTCCTGATAAGATAGGGGTTTGGGGCTCTTAATAGAAACTCTGGGCTTTTCAATATTTCCTCCAACATGAATGCTACCCTTGAAAAAAAATGATTTTTTCCATGTGGAAATCCTAAAATTAGGTGATTCTCCAATACTGAAGAGGTTGAAATTCTTTTGGATTTGGTGGCTTTTCAATCGTTCCATCCCCATGTTCTATGTCCCATGACAAGTTCCTATTCTGATTATGTCACCCCTGCTCAGCCTCCAGAAAGCTTCTTCCTCCTTCACCTGCTGCCCCCCTGTAACTTAAATCCTTTTTTCTCGCATTCAGTGCCCTAGGTTTTGCCTTTGCCTTTGTCCCTGCTTTTCACATGTCCTTCCCACACTTTGTATCTCCAACAAGACCCCTGTGTGCGGGTCTGATAACCCACGTAGCACCCCTGTCTCTGGGATTTATTTTGAGATGTGCTGCTTGTTTATTTATTTCCCTTTTAGCACACCCAGCAAGGCCTGTGTGGCAGGAGATGTGAAGGGAGGTGATTATGGGAGACTATTTCCCCTCACCGCTCATTCATGACAAACAAAGAGCAATGATTGATGATTAAAAATGCATTCTCTGGGCTTGTTTTCTTTTGTTTTACCATTATGGAGATATTATAAATACGGAATACTAATCAATCCAGACCTGGCGGGACCCCACAGACCTTCTGCAATCCCAGGGCTTTGCTCTTCCTTACAACCTCTGCAGCTTTCCAGTCTCTCCTTTGTTTCTGAACTAGAGTGCTCCATCCCAGCCAAATAGCTTTGGATGAATTCACAGTCTTTTCGGACTGGCTGGGCTCTCACCTCTCTCAAATCGCCATCCATACACAGGGACAGGCTGTTTGAACATCCTGACATTCCCCTGCCCTTTTTTGCCCTACAGTGGGGTGAAAACAGAAATTCACTCCTCAGACCAAAAGAAAATTCCTCCTCTTTAGGAAACCCAAAGTGCCAAGAATTTGCTTTCAAAGTGGATGCCTTGTGGAGAGAAGGGCTCAGGAAGTCTTCAAAACCCCCTCCCATTATTGCTGCATTCTATGATTCTGAGATTCTATTTCTCCCTAGGCATTTCTGTGCAAAAGCCAGAGTGCCACATCTGATTCCGCAACATTACACAATGTCCAGATAAACAGCAAACTCGGTGGTGCTTGCATTCTTTTATCTTTATTCAGTCAAATTAACTGCTTTCTCTTTCCCTTCCCGCACCCCCGCCCTCGCTTCATTCTCCCTCACCCATGTAAAATAGGGACACATTGCACTGGGCTCTGCAAAAATTGGTCAGAATCATCTATCTGAACTGAATGAGAAGATTCCCCTTGACTTTGGGCTAAACTACTACTTTCCTCTTGCCTGGGAGACTTCTCTGCTCCTTGCTGAAGCCAACATTAAATCTCCCACACAGCTGAGCTCTGGGGTTGAGCACAGTGGGGTTGAGGCTGAGCTTTTGCAGCAGTACCCCTCGAGGGAGCAGACTGGGGTCCCTCTTCGGCTCTTTACTGCGCAGGGGCAGACCTGAGCACTGGCAGAGACTCCCCGAAGCCAGTGGAGAGTAACAGCAGCACAAGGGGGTGCCTGTGTAGCTCACATTACTGACAATAAACTGCAGTGGGCACTGACATGCGACTTCCTTAATATGCTTAGAACCAGCTCAGGAATAGCTGAGCTCAGCTGGAGAGTATCAGGAAGGAGAAGGAAGAGAATCAGAGCTGGACTAGCAAGAAATTTTAGTCTGAAGCATATGGCAAGGAACTGCAGCGTGTTCTTATCTTGAAGCCTGAGGATTTATTTTATGCACAGAATTCCCTGATCATCTTGATGTAGCATCTCTTAGGAGGATGGTGTTACTCTATCATAACCACCACTGCTGGAAGTTGACAATCTCTCCAGCATCTTAACTTGCTGAAGTAATTTTAAATATCTATCTGTGCTTATGAAGTATCAAGGGCCTGATCCCATTGAAGTCTAGGGAAGGAGTCTAATCAGCTTCAGGAGGCGTTTGGATCAAGCCCACAGATGTTCACTACTCTTCTCTTTTTAAATGCTGTATCTCTGCATCACATCTTTGCATGCTCCTCTTCCCTAGCACACACAGGATCTTCTTCTCCCTTTGAAATCATGAGATTTTACGATGAGAACAACATTTCTCTGTAACCTGTGTTCAAAAATGGAAGCCACTGCTCTCAAGTAGCCGGGCAGCCTAAATTTGATTTTTAGTCATACAGTTTATCCCTGTGTCTCCAAATTTACCGCTTCTCCTCTTCCCAGAGCAATGGAAACCGACTCATAGTTAAAAAGGCTTTAGAGAAGGTAATGATAATTAATGTACTCCATATTTCTTACTTCAGCCTTCAGTGTGCAAGCAACCTTCACCTGCAATGCAATTACCACAAGTTCACCATCAAATTCTCTTCTGAGGACTAGTCTCACCAGATTTAGCACACAGATTGATTCAAGCCGTTCTTTGGTGAGCCTCTGCAATGGAATTCTGTCTTTACACAGTGGTCTGTTCAAAGGAAATCTTGTTATTGCTATATTTTCAAACATATACACTTTCACCCAAAGATCCTAACTCTCCTGGCAGTTTATTTCAATGATACCACTTAGCATAAGCTTGGCAGAGAGAGACCTGCATGTGTATGCATGTCTGTATGTATATGTATGCACATGTACTACACCCACACACACAAGTTACTAATCCATTGCCTGATGTATTTATGGCTATTTTGCTTATAAACCACTGCCCTCTAAGAAGCTTAGAACCTTCTTCTGCAACCATGGGAGAGACTTGCTTGCCTCAACAGTCAAAGTCTGCACTTCAGAAAGACTCCGTTTGTAACCTGGTTGAGAGCAGTGACCTTGGTGCACACAAAGAATCAGTGTCAGCCCAGTCCAGACCAGAACTGCCTTTTGGAAAGCTCATCTTAAGTTTTGCTTTCCTTCCTGCCTGGTTATTGTCCTACCCAACCCATTTCTCTGCAGTCACAGTGACCCCCAGAGGCCAGTCCCAAGGAGCAAGAGGAACCACCCTTCCTCTGGTCTCAGGGATGGCCACACACTTCTCCAGAAGGTTCTTCTCATATTCTTAATTCTCATTAAGACCATGTTTAGTTTTAAGAAGCATGGTAAAGCCAAAAAGCATCAGTCAGAAGCTACGTTAGAGAATGAATCCAGAATGCTTTCTCCACAAAAATGAACCTAGAACCTAAAAGTGAAGAGACGGGAGAGATGGCCAAATCCCACCTGGATTCATTGCTAAGACCAGGGCAGGACTGCTTTCTGCTACATGCTTTCCAGGCTAAAGAACAGAGGCTGTGGCAATTCTTGAGCCCATGATGTGAAAGAGGTCAGCCAGAAAATCACACTGGTTCTAGGAATATATGAATCAGATTACAGGGAATGACGACACTGCGCAGTACAATGCTGGGTGAAGATACCCAAGCTACTGCTGAATAAGTACAGCGAGCAGAGGAAAATTATACCAGACAGATCACTGTGCTAATAGAGCTGCACTCTTCTGATATCAAGCTAGCTCAGGTGTCTCTAAAAGGCACTGCACTGTGCAAGGCACATATACACTAAATACTGCAACTGGTGCTTCTGTTTCCTCACTGTACCTCAGCATCCTCCTCTGTAAAACGGGGGAAAGATCATGACCACATTGAGAAGGAGCTGTGAGACTTATTTGATGTTTTTAAAGAGCCCTGCAACCTCGGAGAAGGGCAATTTATTGTTCTTATTTTCCTGAGATCACACTATTCCCACAGGGATTGTTTATTTCTCAGCTCTGGGTTTCAATTTATTTATTTCTCATTGTGTTCTGGGTTTCCATACAGAGCAATTTCCACTAGCAAAGACTAAAGGGACCATTTTCCCTTTTCGGTTTCAACTTAACAAACGGACAGACTGATAAATCCTCTTGTGGAAATCCTACAGGGTGAAGCAGGCTACAGATCAAAGGGAAGGAACATTTGTCCTCTAGTAGGATACCAGCACCAGCAGAGCCTCCTCACCTTCAGAAAATGATCCTTCATAAGAGCTCATGTCCTACCCTCCCACACTCAGTTCCCAGACCCAGACTTCTGACTTTGCCACACATTTCTGCCACCCAGATCTGCCAGTGGAATCCGGTTCTATAGGCATTCCTTGTGAAAGACACATCTGCCAACAGGAAACAAGGCACTACAGAGAACAGCCCTGGATCCCAGGCTCTGGTATTTGGAGCTAGAGGTCATTGGTAAGCTCGCTAGAAAACCCAGCTAACTACATAGCCAGTCCTAGCTCCACCTGGGAATGCCATCCTGTGAGCAGCCGCCTCAGTGCTCTCAGTCTGAGGGTACTTGGATCTGTGCAGACTTCCCGGGGCTCTGCTTTGGTCTGGTTCCAGGTAGCTCTCTTTCCTGTTCCAAGAGCACAAACATGCTGTACCTGAGACACCTATGGAAATACAAAGGTCACTGCAGTGCTGCATGTGTTTGCCAGAGCTGTTCACAGGCAGAAGGGACACTCAGGCCACTCCAGGGACCTGCTTTGGTGTGATCTGTGTGTCATGCATTCAGTCCTGGGAGAAGGTGAAAGCAGAGTCCTGGGTAACCCCAACTCTGTCTTGCTCCTTCCATGTGCTGGAGCAGTTGTTATAAACACCTCATGAATGGTATCTGGCCCAACCCCAAAGTCCTTGCCCTAATTCATCTATCAGGGAAGGTGCTGAAGTTGAATTTGTACAAAACTTCACCAAAGCAATCAGGATATAGTCTTTGGATGTAAAATGGCTGGGGCATTTATGCAGCCAAAGTCACACAGGATGGTTCAGGTGGGAAGCGTCTGGTATCTTTATATTTCACTTGACTCTAATGCACATGGCAACAAGAGTAGCTGAGCATTTGCTTAACCAGAACTACTGGAAAGGTCCCAAGTGGTATCAAAGTGTTTTGAGCAATGATTGAACCAGCTACTTTCAGGGATGTATCTCACTTTCCAAAGTCCTGGATCATGATTCACAAATACAGCTATTTCCTATAGTGGATTTAGGGGAAAACTATGAGGTTTGGGTTTGCTTACCTATATTCTGTTACTAGACCGTTTCTCTCTGGGACCCTTATGAAGTAATCTCAATTCCCACACTTGGTTCATGTACTTGGAAAAGTAGATAGCATAGTGATGGCATGAAGATTTGTAGGGAAAGTTTGGGAACTGCCTGTACAGTAAAGGTATGTGCAAGGTATCTCAAAGGGCTGAATTACTATGGCTTATTGTTCCCTTCTCCCCAGTACCTGACCATACTCCTGATCACTTGCAATGGTAAAGTAAAAATGGCAAAGACCACTCGTCTGAACCAACCTAAATGCTGACAAGGCTCAACCAGGTGAATTTGACTCTGGAACTGAGCTGATAGTTACTGTAGCAACTCCACTGGTAACCTATTAAGCAGAGGTTTGACTTCAATCATAACCTAACACCAATAAATTTGGCTTGGTGCTATTGGAGACACGCTGCCTTTCCATGGATTGAATCAGTTTATCAGTTCAATGGCTTGTAATGATAAACTGGGTTTTATAATGGTGCATATCAAACTGTGCCAGCAGACTTGCACCACTTCATACAGCCAGGTTTCAAAATCCTCTCTTTAGCTGAAGAGCTCTAGATTTTAAACCTCAGCCTCCCTAAGACAATGCTATGTGCATGTGAACTAGAATGGGGGTAACTTCCTGCAGGTCAACAGGAATCTGGTGCAAGCTAAAGTAGGCTTTGCCTCTTGTTATAAAACTCTGTGAAAATCAACACTTAAGGAGAGCATCTCAACCCTGACTGTGGGATTTCAGGGGCTAGGTGGGAACAACAACTGGAAATCCCTGTAGGCACTTTCAGAAACCCATCCCTATGACTGCAGTTAAAATGGAGAAAACAATTCAGGTGAAAAATTAAAAGGAAAACTCTGCAAAGCTCAGGTGAGATGCAGCAGCTAATCAGTCCAAAAGGGTGGGGAAGAAAATTTATTGCTATAAAGTGGACTTATGTTCCCTTACCTGTGAATGTTATCATCTTTGATAAGCCATATGCATGTAGATTTTGTATTTCTATGTTAAAAAGCAAAGTACAACCTCATAATAATAATCAAAAGCAGTGACTGCACAAGGCTGCCAGTGGAGGCAGGTGTGTGTGTGCGTCCATGAATCCCTCCTTCCTCCCTGCCCCAAAGCCTCCAGAGCCTGGTCACGAGCTGCACTTACTGTAAACATGGCCTTCTAAAGGCACCAAAAAAGTTCAGCACCCCTTGCATGAAGGATCAGTTTACACCATCTAATTTTTCTGTCTGACTAAGACATTAAGTCAGATATCGTTTCCTGCTCACAGACCGTTTATCCATTCAACCCAGCTTTCCCCCTGCCCTCTTCTGGATTACTTCTTGAACCTTCCTGCCCCTTCTCCGTTCCCTGTTTTTCCACTGTGCTCATTATTTTTCCCACCAGCCATTTCCCTGGAGCTTTTCCCAAGATGAAGCTGAACACCTTTATGGGTTATCTGCAATTCCCTCTGGCCCAAACCCCGAGACACCCATTCAGTTTACATTCCAGAAAATTTCTATCATAGCCACTGGCCACACTGAGTTTCCAGCCCATCTCTGGATGGAACCAGCAGAAAAAGCTCAGTTATCCCACCTGCAGGGAGGACAGTGAATCAGCGGCCAGACTGCAGAGATGGGGATCACTGTCACGCTCAATCTCCACTAAAACAGCAAGGAATGGGAGCATGCACAACTCTGTCCCTGGGCAAAGAAGCACAAAACAGTTTCCTGCTACACTCCTGTGCTTACACAGTGCAGAACAATTTCTGGGCACTGAATGGTTGTTGCTGCTACAACAACAAAGACACTCAGGACGAAGGGAAGGCAAAGAAGAATGGGCTCGTTTTAGAAAGCAAAGGTTGCCACTATGGTGAGAGAACATTATCATCCAGTGCCTGCAGCACTGTGCGAGTCTGCTGGGAAGCAAGGAAGGAGGTTAGCCGTACTGCTCTGGGAAGCAGGGAAAACTCTGCCCGCACATCCCTACTGCCCACAGGGGGCAACAGCACCCAGAATATTTGAGGATGGGCAAAATTTCATCAACCCCAGCCCCCAACAAGGGGCGGCTTTGATCCAGGCACCTGTGCACTCACCCAGGCTGGATTTGGCTTATTCTCAATGGCCCAACTCGGGAGCTTACTCCAGGAAATTGCCACTGATTTCAAAGGGACTGCACAGCCTCCCTGGTCCAGACCTGAACAGCGACAGTGGACCGTGGTGGGTGCCTGCTTCTCCCTCACTGTGTCATGGAGCTTGAAGGAGAGGGTGTCCTATCAGCTCATGTGCTGTGAGTCTGCAGCCCCTTGGATGATCCTGGCTGGAATTTCACTAGTCCCAGTAAAGCTCCCTGCAGACAGAAAGGGGAAATAGCTCTGTGCTCTGTTCCCCTCCTGCACCCAAACATGGTATATGCGTCCAGGGAACAATGACTTAAAAAGGACTTCAAAAACAGGCATTATTTGTCATCTGGAAGAGCTATAAAAAGAAACACTTCTCAAGTAGTGAGTGTGAATACCATTACTTTACAGATTCAAGGGAAAAAAAGCAGATAACCTTGGGGAGAGACCCGACCTTCAAACAGGTTCAAATAACTTTACCATGCTTTCCCTTCCTCTCTCCCACACAAGCACAAAATTACATACATGCACATGTTCCCACACGTACATACTCCTACAGAAACACAAGTTTGTAGACATGCATATGCCCTCTCTATACATACACACAAAAAGCCTATGGCACATGTTCTCCTGCACAGACACTTGCCCAGGTTCACATGTTGCCACACGTTTTCCTACACATGCAGTAGAACTCTCATGTGCACACACACACATAAAGCTTAATGAACAAATGCAGTATGGTAAATGAAAAAGAAAGATCAAGCTGGTGTGGGAATTTATTTTGGAAAGGAATTCCAGTGTTCATTCCACACCCAGTGCGTGTGGATCATCAGGATATAACCCTATGAATTTACATAGTTAAAAATCAGACTACCTAAAAAATAAAAGCCCTTACTTTTGCAGTTTCCTGCCCCTTTAGATCCAGCCTCCTGGGCAGTCTGGATCAGCAACAGATCCTGATGGTTCTTTCAGAGAGGTGCATGGTATGTGCCTGCCTGTGGAGATGTGGTACCTATGCAGAAACTCACCCCCAGAGCACAACTCTGCAGGATGGACAAGCTTTGCAATCACACCCCTGATCTGTCACCAGGGCAGATCTGGTGGATGTTCTCCCATGTATTCCATGACTGACCATCTTAATGCACTTTGCTTGTGCTGAGGGTATGGCACAACTAAAACTCTCCATCAGCTTGCCACCCATTGAGCTTGTGATCATATAAAGCACCAAGGTAACCAAGGAAGAGATTCAGAACAACTCAGTTAAGCTCTCAAAGCTGAAGATATGGCCACTGTGTCCTCTTTTTGTGAGAAACAAACATCCTTCTCGACGATTTGCAACACCATCTGAATATTCTGCTCAGGTGGGACCAACTCCAGTCCTTGGCAATGCTAACCACAATGCTGTCTGCTCCTCCACTTCATCTTGTGTGAGTACCTCCAAGTTCAATGCACATACATAGTGGCCTTACTCTCTGGTGTATTTGGCACCTTGACTAGAGGGTGGTTTTCACTTGAGGTGTTCACTAGTTCTGAAGATCAGATCCTGCCAGCTCAGCTCACAGCACAAAGGGAGAGGATGGTAAGTTTCCTACTCCAGGCTCCTGTCTCAAAGTAATGGTGCTGTGTCACACGGATGTGGGGTGTGCTTTGAAAATAAAATCTTATATAAAGCACAGTATTATGAACTGAGGAAAGGAATGTGGCAATGTTTTCCCTCAGATCCAGCAGTGGCACAGCAGGGTGAGGAACTCAGAAATCCTGTTTCCTAGATCCTGCTATAATTAGATAATATACAGTAATATACAGATAATATACAGTATCCCTCCTTGCTAGGGGAAGCAGTGATTTCAGGCTTTCCATAGAGAGTGAGTTTGGTGGAAGGCAGGGCTAGAGCCAGCTTTGCACTTCCTTCTCCTGCAGAACCAGGTATGCTGCTGCCTATCTCAGCTGCAACTCAGCTTCAGTTCAAAAGGCTGGATAACACCCATCATGAACTTTTCCTTTCTTGTGGTTTAACTCTGATCTGCATCATCCTCTGGGAAAATGTAATGAAATCAATAGGATTACTCTATACCCATTGCCACAAGGCCCAACATTAGGCACTTTGTGAATTTTGGTGGCATTTAGTGAAACTGTCATGGCAGCTAATAAAGTAATTTGGGCACAAGAAACCTAGGAAAGCAGCTTAGTGTATGGCCACAGTTATTGGAACTGCAACAAGGAGAAGTGTTGGGGTTGATGGCCTACTGAGATCCTCTCTCAGGTGGCAGTTACCTTAGGGAGTACTGTGCTGACTTACACCACTCTAAGTGTCTTCTCAAGGTTGGTCTGAAGACTGGTAAAAGCACTTGGGAGTGTGAGAGCTATCTGGCTGCCTTTGATATTTGGGAATTGATATTTGGGACTGCTACCATGGCCATGACAAAGCTTCCTTCTCATGCCATTGCAGTTTCCATAGGGGACACACCAGCATCCCCCCATGGCTCCACGCAAAAAGAAGGTTGCAAGGCAGAGAGAACACAGTGCAGGATGAGGTGCTCAACTGCTTGTTCCTGCTGCAAGAGAGGAAAGGCCTCTGCAGGGTCAGACAGCAACTGCCAAACTGGGGATGAAACCTGCAGTGCCGTTCCAGCCGCGCACACCCCCCCAAAACCTCAGCTGCTGGTTCCTGCAGCTGCTCTGAGAGCTGAGGAGTCACAGGGGAAGACTCTGCTCCTGGAGCACTCACAGCACAGGGCCGGGACAGCAGCCACGGGGGGACAGCCCTCAGGTGGTCCTGCTCTATCACACAGAGCTCTGCACGCCCCCGGGGGCTCGAAGGCCAGGTTTAAGCTGTGATGACAGTGCTCCAGCACCAGGGCTCTTTCTGGCAGTCACCACACAGTGTTTTCTTCTGTTCGCAACCAAAACCAGCCATCCAAACCCTGGGACAGACTGTCTTGCTCCTGCTTTCTGTGGCAATGGTACCACTGCTCTAACAGAACAGACTTACTTGCTCTTCGGTGGGTTTGGCAAAGGGAGTGATCCTGCTTTCTGTGGTGTTATTGCCTATGCAAAGGAGGCCGTTAGGAAAATCAGGCCTTTGGAAGGAAAGTGACAGACTGCAGGCCAGTCTATTGGTACTGAGCTCCCGCTGCTGGTCTAAAAGGTCTTATCTTACCATAAACTTTAACCAGAGAGGACTGAGCTGCTGTGAAAATGAGAAGTAATTTCAACTGTCACATGAAATACATCAATGAGATGAGTTGCCTGGACTCTGAGAAGCTCTGTGGGTCAGAAAGAAATTCCTGGCCAGTGAAAATGCTCCTGCTGGCTCAGCCATCTATAGAAGTGTCTATTACTGACTTTCAGAGAGAGCAAGAACACTCCATTGTGTGGACGGCTGCTGGAAATACTTGTCTTGGTTAATTATTACAAAGGTGTTTTCAACTGGTAAAACAATGGGAAGCTCTCTCTCAGTGGGTCTGGCTGACTGGCAGAGAGCCCCTTTTGGCTGGAGAGTCAGCTGGAAAGGCCTGTGCTCAGCCTCAGAGTATTTCCAGCTTTAGAACAGAAATGATGTTGAGACCTTCACAGTTTGCTCCAGAGGATGTGACAAAAGGTCTCCAGAAACCTTGTGAATGGCCAGTGGTGTCACTGGGCGCTGCCTGCACTCTGCTGCCATCGTGGACGTGATAAAAATCCTGCAGTGGAATGGCACTGAAGCAGAAATGGAGAGAGAAAAAAAGAAACCTCCTCTAGTGCCTGACATTCTTTTTAGGATGCCAATAAAAGATAATGTTACCTGTAAAACGTGCAAGCTGCTGCTAGCGCTGCACCTCCCTCCTCTCCTGCAGCCCTCCTCTCTGTGCTACCCCTGCAGTGGACAGAAGCTCAGAAGAGTGCCAGGATGCCACAGACAGAGCCTCCAGACTAAACCAGCATTAGAGGAAACAGGCAGTGAGAGAGGTACTGAGAATCTACCAGCTTTGCTCCCGGTGCCATTTGGTGGTTCCAGGGAAGCTTTTGCACTCTTCAGACTGAGCTTTGGATCAAGCTTTGTCTTGGTGGATTTTCTAATGTCCATGTCAAATATGGGGCAGGTATGGGAAAACATTAGGTTGGGAGAAAGAAACAGCAGAGTAGAGCAGATCTACTGTGTCAAATTCAGCTCTCAGAGAGCTCCTGTGGGTTGTGTGTGTCCCAGTGTGAGCTGTTTCAGCTGCCTCACACTCTTACATAGTGAGAAGTTCAAGGGCAAATGCTTTGATTTGGAAAAATCTTCCTGTTTGCCAGAGACAGAAAACTATTGAGTGAGGTGCTCAGAAAGTTTGGCTGCTCCTCTTTGAAGTTCAGTTTTCCTGTGCATTTGGGATGCTCCTGCTATTGGGATCTCTGTGTGTAATACAGATTAAAGATGACTTTGTGCTGATGCAGGGAATTTCATCAGAGGATCTCACAGCACTTGCAAATTAATTAAACTCTCATGGCAC
>JAOEHX010001074.1:0-55262 GCA_025448015.1 Bolborhynchus lineola
GGGGAGGAACATGCACTGAACAGACTCTGAATCACCGGCATTGTTCAGACAAGATGGCCTTAGGAAGCCCAAGGTTCATGCCAACACAAACTTAGGGAGTCACACTTGCTCTGGGTCTCAAAGTTGAGAAAACAAACCTCCTTTCCAGTGTTGGTTGTATATGGCACCAGTTTACAGTATCTCTCAGCTCCCCTGAGGCCAAACTAGTCTTTCATGACCATTATTTTCAACTTTATTCAAATTCAGAGATCTACAGATAAAACTTGAAGTAAAACAAGAGCTTGGCAATAATTTTATCCCCCAATGAAGTTGTCTCTTCTCTTTTGAGATCGCTACATGCCTACCTGCATCTTATCTTCTAGTAGGTGAAAAATATCACTTGTTCTGCTTGGGTGCTTGCTGGGTCAACCGTTACAGCTACTTCTCTGATCTGAGCACAGGAGTTGAATTTTCTCCCGCACTTTTCTCATCTCTGGGTATGTTCAATAAAGGAAAGGGGAGGTTGCTGCTGGTGTCAAGAAATACTCAAGCTACTGTGAAGCCTCTGCTTCTTACTGCCCTTAACAGAATTTGTTTGTGAATCACACATGCAGAGCATCATGAAATTTGTGCTTCTAAAAATGCTTCAAATGAATGTTCCAGAAATTAATATAAAACCCATTTGCCATAATAAAACTGCATGAACATTGAAAAAAAAAAAAAAAATAACCCCAAACACCTAAAAATTACAATATGCTAAATTTCTGCAGTAAACACTTGTTTCTTCTTATGATTAAGCCATTTATCAGTTTTAATACTGGGTCTAATTTCTAAGTGACTGTAGTCTTCCTGCAGTTTCTCACTGTATCATTTTGCGGCTGTTTCTTTTCTGTTTAATATTTGTTTATTTTAGTTTAAATCCCTAGAGCAGAAGCCACAAACCAAACAAATAGTCACAGAAAACAGAGAGCAGCTCAAATGTCCTTGGAGACACTCAATTTTTTGTTTGCTACCATTTGTCATCCTCTGCTCAGAGAGAGATCAACAGTTTTTAGCACACAGATCAATATTCTCTTAACCCAGACCTAATCTAAAGAGAGTTTCCCCAGGTTTCACCTTGGCCTACTCCTATGTGCCATAGTTGCCCTTTTTTCAGCAATAATTTTGTCTGTGTAAGACAGCAATTTTTCATCCTTTGGTCAAAACTGGTGACATAAGAGGGAATAATGGTTCCTGACATATCAAATGATAGATTTGACACATGGCATGCTGAGCTGGGAGCTTTCATGTGCCAAAGTAGAAAGACAGATAAGCAGCCTAATGGCCTTCCTGACATTGCTGCCTCGTTTTTTCCCTCATGTACCAAAACAGGTTCTTCTTTTTTTTATTTTTTTTTTCCTGTATAAGTTTTTTGGGTTTTTTTCTATAACTCTGGGCAGGAAGCGAGCAAATGCGCTCTAATCCAGCCCAAAATAAACGTTTCCCTGTCCTGTAAAATGATCAATCTATGCCCTTTTCCTCCAGCACAGTAAGGGCAATACAACATGCTGCTTGAGGAAATACTAACAAATACAGCCAGTGAGAGGGAAACAGATGGGACTAAGAAATTAAACCAGCAGATTTCTGGAAGGTATTCAAAGAGGAGAGTTTATAATACTGAAACAGAACTGCTCTTTAATTTTTAATTTTTTATTTTAATTTTTTTTTTTTAAAGCAATGATCATCAAGATTTACCTTCAGCAGGGCTCACACTCTCCCTGCTAAATTCCCCTGAGGAATGGTAAGAAAGGTCTCTTTTGGTATCATTCTGGTAAAAGTAAATCACAGTTCACAAAAGTCAGTGCCAGCCTGGACATAGACAGGCTGCAAGTTTCTCTCTTTGGTACACTGGGACAAACACAGCAGTCTGTGTACCATGGGGCATGGCTCCAGGCATGGGATCATGTTACATTTTTACACACAAAAGCTTCTTTCAGAATCTAAACTAACAAAACAGGAACAACTTTTATTCCTGTATGGTTTCCTCTGGAGCATGTGTTCACATTTAAAATCCTGACCTGTGTGTCATTTGCTTGCATTCAGTTATTTGTATCACCTTCATATTGCAAAGCAGCAGCCAGTATTAACCTTACTTGCTTACCAATAGTCTATGGGCTTTGGAAAAATGTTGTTTATCCTCCTCCAGTACTGGTTCATAAATTCTTTTTCTCCCACTTTCTTTCCCCTTCCTCTCTTTTCCATCTTTTATGGCCAGACAGTTGTGTTAGCAGTCAGCTTATTTTTCTCCGCTGCAATAGTTATATGGACATTTTAAATTTGATCCAATAAAGAAGAAAAAAGAAATGCATCCAAGGAAAATATTTTACTCATAAGGTCATCAAACACTGGAATCCAATGTTTGTCACCCTACATTTAAAAATATCACAGTGTTTGAATGTTCTGGGTTATTTCTTGACAATTTTCATAAATGTTTAAGTATGCATGTTATACATAAGGGAAACATTATATGTATATAGATCAAGTTGGGATTTTTTTTTTTTTTTTTTTTTTTTTTTGTTCCTGCATTCAAATTTCCTTTTATTTCTCACCCTTTCCCTTGATGAAAAACATTTTTTCTATAAGTATATATATCTGCACATTCTATGGTATTTTTCACAGTTTCTACATTTTTGACATTTCATCCAAACCTGCAAGTAGAAAGAAATCAGATTGAAGAATGTGAAACTACAGCATTTAATTTTTCTTATACTGTCCACCAGTAAGCGGGAAGAGAAAAGCAGTCTTTTAAAGTACAAAACCAAAAGATATCATCAATGAAACATGAAGCCAAATAAAAACATTATTAAATAATTTTGATGGCATAAACTAAGAAAAAGCTGCATCACTGAGATATAAAGAGGTCAGTTCTTGGATGCACAAGTTAAAAACAGAAAGTAAGCATTCTGTGCTACTAAAAAAGTCACAAATAGAATAATTAGGCTTTAGTAACACCTCCTTATGAAAAAGTCTTTTTCACTGAACGTGGTGAATCACAACACTGTAGATTCACCAGGCATGGTGAAGCAAACTGAAACTATTTCTAACTTTCACTGTGCTGTTCTAAAAATAAAGTGTAACTATGGCTAAATATATTGTAAATGAACTATATAAAACAGATTCCAGCTTAGTAGACAAATGTAAATATTGTTAAAAGATAGCCTCTTGATTCTCTTATAATAAACTTACTGCAAATGACTAGGTTGTGATATTGTTTGCTTCAACAAGGGCTGCAAGTATATGTTATTTGTCAAAATATTCTGATTCAACAATTTGGTTCAAACAAAAAACACACAGAAGAAGATAAAGAGTTAAGATGATGTTTCTTGTTGTAGAATTAATCAGATTCATATTAGCAGTAGTAAATGTCATGTTGGCACCTTTTCTTTCTCACACATTACAGTTTCAAGTCTTTGCTATGAGGAAATAATGAAGTAAAGATATGCAGTGCCATATACCATGCATCTTTTTTGTCAGTCTGCATAAGAAATGAATTGTATCTGCTACTAAAGAGGTCACGGGGGCAGCAAGTTAAGAAGAATGCTTAAAGAAAGGACATGTCAAAGGAAACAAGAACTTATTTTTTCAATACTTTCTAACAAGTATTGCAGTTTTGGGGAAATTAAATGTTCATAATAAATACCCGCCGATCCTGAAAGCATTTATTGCTTTTCATTGCTGCAAAGTTAACCTCAGTGACCAAACGACCTTGAAGTCCCTACTGCAAACTCATGAAGATCAATAAAAATAGTCTAATGTTACAAGCCCTAGAATTCATGCTTCAGTAGTAGCGTGATCAGCAGGGAAAATGCTACTTTATTGAGAAGATAAAAAACTGAGGGCTGGAAAAAGATCATGCCAGATGAGGAGTACATCTCATGAGGTTAGCCAGCAGTGCACTTTTTCACTTTATTTTTTTTTTAATGCCATACTTCATAGTTAAGTTTGAAAGGTAAAAAATGGGCAAAAAAAAATCTTCATTGCCAGCAAGAAAAAAACTGTTTTTGACAGTTGGATGATGCTTGTGTCTTGTGGTAAATTTTCAGTCTTCCCTACAAACAGAGCCTTTCCTTCCAGCAAACGCTATGCATATCTTAAGCTTGGAGTTAAGGCAGAAGCAAGCTATTGGTGTGCCAGATATTGCATCAAAATTACAAATGCATTTTAATTTTGTGCAATAACTAGGAATTAATGCCAAGTATACTGTCAGCATGCAGTAGAGCATCTCTCTGATCATGTGAAATGATTGCCTGAGATATAGCAGCCTCCACTGCCTTCCATCCTGTAGGTGCCACTGCTGCTAAGTGGAGCTTCTGAAGAAAGCTAGATGAAGAGGCATGAAGCAGATGAACAGAGGCATGACTGTGGAATTTTAAAAATGAAAGACCTAAAGTATTCTCATTTACTTTATGGATACTTTCTGCCACTCTGATGGTGACAAGAAGCTTGTCAAATTTTTCTAGTTTGAGGTCAAAATATATAGAGGAGCCTTAGTAAAAACCAAGAATCAGTCTTTAGAGGTAATAAATAGTTAATAGAAAAAGTTTGTTAAGTTGTGCTTTTTTTTTTTTTGTTTGTTTGTTTTCTTTTTAGCTGAATATTAAAGAGATGGAGGAAAAAACAAACTTCAGTAAAAATTCACTGGAAACTAACCTATTTTTCCACTCTCTTCCCATCCATGCCACACTACTTCCTGTACCCTGGGAAGCTGACGGGCACCCTGGACACTGATTTTTCTCATGCATTCCTGAATGGAGAGAGAGGGTAGAGGGTAGACTAAACCAGCATCACTCTGGAGTAGTAGCCATTTCTTTGATTTCAAATTCATAAATCAGATAATGCAGCTTTTCGCTTGTCCATTTTCCTGGTCTTTTTCTGTACGTGATCTGTTCATAAATGTAGGTTTGCTGATGGTTTGTTTCTTTTTCTATTTTTTTTCCCCTCAGGAACATCAAAGCTCTTCCCAGGAATATATTACATTTATCACCACAAGGATGACATCTTGTGCTATAATTTATGAGAGAGATTAAGACAGAATAACTTTGCTCTGATGACAAGATCATTCACGGTGTAGGTAGGACTTCAAGATTCACATTTGTGGTGAATCTCGCTCTGACCAAGAAACCAAACTATGGTGTCCTGAGCACATCAATTAGAGAGTTTTAATTTTCCGTAAATATTTTAACCCCCCACAGCAACAAAGCAGGGTACCATAGCTGGACTGGCTGCTAGTGGTGTAAAACTGATGAGCAGACTGCTCCATTAAGGACCACCTCCAACTGGAGCTGGTAGGTCCAGTACAGCAGATTGTGGACATGAAGGACATGAAGGAAGCCCTAGAGTTGCCACTAGCATGATAAAGCAGGGTGTGGGAGGCAAGGCTTGTCTCTGGTCTCAGTCACACTGATTGTGAAGTTGAGCTTTGGCTTTCTTTCTGTTAGATGGAGGCTGTACCTATGTTTGTATGGAGTACAGCAAGTGCAATTGCATTTTTAAGTTCAGAAGTTTTTTTTTTTTCATCCAGATTAGTAACAAATAAGCATTTTTTTTTCTCAGGATATTTCAAGCTCAGTCAGGATTTTTGTCAACCCAGATAGGCTACTCACTGATCAGTACAGAAAGAAGAAAATATACCTATGAAATAACAATTTTGCAGACTTAAATTCACCTCTATGGACCAGGCAATTACTGAAAAGGATACCCTACTTACAAGTAGACAGATGGCAAAAATATGCCATGTGGTCTTTCGTTCTTCTGTGTCTCCACCATCCTTCCATCGGTCCACACTGCAATGACGAGTCCATCAAACTAAGAATCTGTGGATTTCTCCAGTTGAAAAGTGTTGCTCAAGAACATCAGAGGAAGCATTTTCCTCAAATAGAAAGAATATAAAAAATTCACAATTCACATCTGGGGTGTAATGGATGGCCAGGTGGCCAGCTATAGTTAACTGTCAACACTTTGTATTTCCCTTTGCCATAGGCAAAGTTTGCACTCAGAAGTGAGAGTATAATGTGAAGAAACTAAAGCATGAAACCACTTAATATCATAATGGTTTGTGTTTGAAAAATGAAGTCTCTTTTTTTTTCTTTCCAAGTTTTCCTCAGTACTTGTGATGTTCACTGGCTTGCACCTTGCCAAACTGTATGAAAGAAGCAAGTAATTTATGAACTTTCTTGAGATGACAACATCAAGGTTATAACATTTTTTTCCTCTATTTTTCTCTTATTTTCTTCATCTATCATGATAAATTGAGAACTGACCAGTGTATTATTGTGAGATTCTAACAATTTTTTTCCAGTATAGGCAAATGCCCATGCTGACAATGCTATTGCTATCTTTGCTCATACTGAATAGATTTCATAATTAAAGTAAAATGTTTCTTAGTGTATGAGCATCCTAATTGTCTCCCATTTCTACTTTTCTCAGGAAGACTATATATTTTTGAATATACACATTTCTGAAACAAGAGCAAAGTGCATAGAAGCTGTTTTAAGGCAGGGTAAAATACAGTAAAATATTTTAAAACCCCAAACAGCACATAATAGGAAATTAGGTATTTGAAAATACTTTCTTTCTTCATCAGCTTGCTGTGCTTGGTTCATTATCAAGTAACAGTTCATTCTGCTTTTGGAAGAGAAACTGTGATCACAACTGGTCTTTTATAAATGGGATATATAGCCTTTCTCTGATTTGGTGTACATATACCTTCAGAAGCACTGAGACTAATCTAGCCCTAAGAAGACTCTCAACAGTTTAATTTGTTCTCATTCTTAGCCAATAGGTATTCCATTATAATTGGATACTATAACAGACATAGTCCTGTAGGGAAATGAAGATAAAGTTATGGAACTTCCACTTTTTGAGGGCCAGAAGATATGTAATACTTCTGAAAATTAGGTTTTATAGATTCTATTGGCAGCTATGAACAAAATGAGCCATCCAGATGAAGTAATGAAAGACAGTCTGCAATGTATTTCCAGATATTTCATGATTTATATTAGGTCTAATCTGCTAAGTGATCAAAATTGAAAAATATCAGGCATTCAGAAAGCCAAGGGAAGGAACTAAAAACAAAGGTGTACATTTCATCCATGGATTTATAAGTGTGAATAAATGTTCTGGATGTTTTTTCCATGCAGGAACCTAAACAAAATACAATAATTGTCTAGCTAAGCCAAAGTCATCCGGACAAGAAAATATAAATATTTAGTGGAAAAGGAAAAATATTTAAGTATTCTCAAACTGCTTTAAATTTTTCTAGAAAAAGTTAGCATAGTGAGATTTCAGCTGAGGCTCAAGTTACTGGGTGCAATATTTTAAAATATTAATTCAAAAAAGCACTGCATTTTACATTCTTCAGAGAAATATTTTATCAGAATTGAAGCAAAATACAACTGATGGACTATAAGCACCATTTTGCAAACCCAAGGCTCCATTCAAATTAAAGATCACCACATTAGGAGACATAAACAGAAGTCACCTTGATAATTTAGTGGAAATAAAAGATAAAGGAAGGTGCTGGATGAAATGAGTTGGCCTCTAAAATAATATAAGTATTTAAAGTGATACAGTGGAATCCTCAACTCATTTCTAGAACAAATCCTGAACCAAATCTTACTCAAAGTTCTGATATATTCAGGTTTTTCCTCTTTCCCCACCTCCTGACATACACTTCTGTTTTTTGACAGAAATACCAGGAGAACAAGCTTTCTTGTGTTAATATGTGGCTTTAACTAGAAGCTGAAATGATGGAAATTCTGCAAGAAAGCCTGTTATACAGTCTCAGGGAATTCAGATAAGGATCCAAGAATTCAAACCAAATCCAAATGCTGAACCTTTTGAGATACACTACTCTTTGAAGGCGAGTGAGTTTATTCTGCCAGATGGGTCTTTGAAATACTCTGCAGTGCCCACATGAGTCATCAACAAAATTTATTTGGCTAAAGAAGCAGTCAGGGAATATACTGTACTATACTGTACATGGCCCCTCTAGGACAGCTCCAGCTGGAGCCTTAGGCAAGATTTATGGAAATGAAAATCTTAGGAGCCTTCGTGCCTTTTCTTCCCATTTGCTGATAAGATCGCCTGCAATCTTATCACATGAAAGCAAATGTGCTTGTTGGTGGCAGCACCCCCTGAAATGAGAGCAGCTGCACACTGGGGAGGTGAGCTCCATGCACAGTCAGAACAGGCAGCCGAAGGAGGAAAATTCCCTTTCTTGAAATCAGGAGAGACTACCAAGACAACAGTGAAGGTGTAGAAGAATGGCATAAGTCTTTTCTCTGTGGCTTTGGGATAAGGCAGTGGGACCACATGGGACCACTTCCCTCCTCTGGCACTGTTAAGTACTGTTTAAAATCAACACAGTTATTACTGTGCTCCCATTGTCTGTTTTCTTATTCCTTTTCCCTCTCAACTAGTGACAGAGCTGCTTGGTACCCTCCTACCTGGCCAGTGTTTCTCACGGCATTAATAGCGAGGATAGATTATCTAGGACACCTCAGACAAGGAGATGTCTGTTGAACAGCATGAAAGGCTCAGTAGGCTCCTTTAGTGATGCTGTAGGAATACAGATGGGTTTCATATAGTATCTGTTAGTATTTCTTAGCTCATACATTAAAAGGGGAAGTGGGATGATGAATCTTACACAGCTGGCAAAAGTACTGTAAGAGCTTTCCTGAGCCATACTGGGGTAAATGTCAGAGGACGGAGGTGCCACCTGCACTTCTCAGTGCTTCATCATCAGGCTTATTTAGTCTTATTTTGACATTGCCATGTCCACAGCAGAGAAGCCAGGGACAAGGTTTTGTCTGGGCAGTGTGGCTCCAGAGGGTCAGAGGAGACACGGCAGTGGTGTGTGTACATGTGCAGGATGGCACAACTGAGTGGGTGACCAGCTACTCCATGAAACTAAGGCTGAAAACCTTAACAAGTAGAGGCTTGCTTGTTTTGCAGATTCAGGACAAGCTGAGAAACAATTTTTTCCATTAGTAAATAAAGCCATCCTCTTAACTATGGGTGATAACACCAGACTGAGTATATTAAACCCCTAGGCTCAGTGTACATGTTACTTATGAAATGCAAATACATGAAGAAAGTAAGGAAGATTTGATGAGATTTAGGATTTTGCTAGATAAAGTAGGTACCCTTCAGAAATTCAGTTAAATATTAAGCAAAATATGAAGTAAACATTGGGAGGGTTAGGAGGGTTGGTTAACAATAAAAGTCTTCTGGTCATACCCCAGCCTTTGATACCTTTTTGTTTTTTTTTTTTTTTAAAGGAAATGGGAGGAGGGGGAAGAGAAGAAAAGCTCTGACGTAAGAAGATACAAAGAAAGAATTCATGTTTTTTGATAAATAACAGATCAAATTTCATGTTTCACATTCCTCACTTTGGCTTAAGTCACTTCATGAATGTTCCCATTTCAAGGTAAAGGTTGCCAACAGGGAATGACTTCTATAATCTGGAACCAGAGTTCCATGAGGTTTAAATATTTGAAGAACCTGCTCTCCCACCTGGAAACCTGTGGGTCAACCCTGGCCAGCAGCTCAGCAATGTGAATCCACTCACTCACCTGAAGTGGGATGGAGGAGAGAATCAAAAGGGTAAAGTGAGAAAACATAAGTTGAGATGAAGACACTTTAATAGATAAAGTGAAAGCTATGCATCTGTGTGAAGCAAAACAAGGAACTGATTCATCACTTCCCATCAGCAGGCAGACATTCAGCCCTCTCCAAGAAAGCTGGTCTTCAACACATATAATGATTACTTGGTAAAACAAATACTATCTCTCTGAAGGTCTCTCCTTATTCTTTCCCAGATTTAGAAATTGAGCATGACATCATATTGTCTGGGATATCCCTTTGGTCATTTGGGGTAAACTGTCCTGGCTGTTTACTCTCACAACTCCTTGTGCTCCCCCAGCATACTCGCTGGTGGTATGAAGTAGAAGACAGAAAAAGCCTTGACTCTGTTAACCCTGCTTAGCAACAACTAAAACTTGGTCACAGATCCAAAGTAAAGTACTATATGAGCTACTCTGAAGAAAATTACACTGTCCCAGACGAAACCAGGATACAATAATATATGATGACATAGTTAGTCCCTAGGACTCTGTGAGAGGTAATTAACTTTAGGTCTCTCAAATTGAACAGCTAAAAATTAAGAAATCCATTCTCATGATCATCAGTGGAAATACTGGCTTATTTTGACTTTGAATATTATACATGAAAAATTATCTTTGTGATTTAAGCATGACAATAGGATATTAACTTCATATTTTCATTTTCCGATTCAGATATTTTTACTAATTTGTTGTACCACTAACCATGCTCTCCACTGGACATTTTTACAAAGCAAGAATGGCAGTTAACATCTCATTTTAGCATGAAGGGAAGAATTAAGATAAAGCTTTTCCATTTGAAAAAAATCAGAAATAAGTATATGTATCTGTATGTGTATACATGTATGTGTGTATAAATCAAAGTGCATAAAACCTACAAATCAGAAGAGATACTAAGAAGCAACCTGCTCTGTTATTCACATGTAGCTCACCGTGAAGTTAAATCATGATGCACTGAAAGTCACATGCAGGAATGAATGAATTCTATCGCAGAGGCATAAAGAAATATCTCAAAGCTCTTAATTTATTTACTTAGGGATTTGTTTATTTTTAATCACTATCAGTATGTTTCTGACCCTGTATATCTACACTTGAGGAAGGTAATTTTCTGAGGTTAGCTACTTTGCAACTAGAAAGAATTAAGAAACACTTTTTTCCTTTGTATTTCATTTGATTTTGCCTATGAATTGTTTGCTTAAATCTAGCAAAGCTAAAAAGTATCTCTGAGAATCTCTGAGACCACGTTCTAGCATTAAAAACAGAATACTAATGGTATACTTAGTAAATGGTGGAGATCAATAGTTTACTTGGTATGTAATAATATACTTCAGTTTTTGAAGAGATAGTATTTAAAGGTCTTTGGGCCTAAGAAAAATGTATGTTTTTTTCTCTCAGTATGATGCTGGTTTGTCTGTTCTCTTCATGTAAACTTTTAATCTGCAGCGCTAGCTTGCCTCCAGCAAATTATGTCTATATGATGTTTTCCAAATTGAATAATTCTAGAGGGATCCAAAATGTCTTTTTCCAAATAATACATGAAAAACCTATTACTTGAGAAAAAGAGACATAAAAGCATTACAAAACATTTTAAGTAAAAAGAAATTTGGAAAAAAAAAATGGGGAAATTAAGAAAAGAGATCTAAATAATTACTGCCTTAATATAATTCACACATGTTACCAGGGTTGGGGTGAGAGGAAGATGTCTGAATAACACTGTCAATTAACAGAAACTATTTAAAAGATTATCCCTAAGGCCATATTTTCAAACCTTCACTAAACAGGATAATACAAAACAGTGTATTAATTTTAACAGCTCAGGAATCTTTTTCACAAAGTAATTTTTCATCAGAAATGGTCAGCTCATCAAAACATGAAATTGTCGTAGGGATGAAGCTGCTAAAAATAACCAATAAACCAAATTAAGCTAGCAAAACTTAACACTTGGATCCATTTCTTCATGTTCATGGAATTCCCAGGCAAAGAAAACTGCTTGGTGGCCAGTGGAGCATTCACTTAGGATACTGAAGATGTATTATTTTGCAACAGAAAGGAAAAAATCTTATACAGCAACTTTACAGGGTTCATTCTTCATATCCCAGGTTAATATTTCAGCCCAAAGACTACAGTAATCATGTTGAAGTTGACATCTTTTGTCAAACCTATTCAATACTAAGGATAACTGCAGCAAGATCTTGACCCTAGGAATGATGTGGGGTATGTACTCTAGTCATGGGAGTAAAGCCTGATTCTCTTTGAGCTATAATGAGTGATCATTATAACTTGTACAGGGTGAAATAACTGCAAAACACAACCAAAACTCCCTGGCCAGTGCAGAGGAGAGCCTGACTTGCAACTTAGGAAACTCAAGTTTGGATCCAAATCAGAAAGAGTTGGATTTGCCTGCAATATATAATGCTTCAATAAAGAACAGCAGCGTTAGTCTCCCTGACTCAGCATTCCATGGAAAAAAAAAAAAATCGCTGCAGATCCTTCCCTTTAATCTAATTTGCTAAAACCAACTCTAGTTACCAAACTAAAATAAAGTTTCCCTTATGACTTAGACCATATTGTAGATAAGAGTTGTGATAAGCACAGATTCTTGATGTCCACGGTGTAACAATGAAAACTTGTGAGTTTTTTCTCTGGCTCTTCCCAATTACTTTTTAATGTAAGAAACATCTAGCTGGAAAGATAGTTGTGATTTATCTTTTCCTATTTTTTTAAAAAAACTTTATCTCTTGGAGTTTCTTTGTTTATCTTCTCTTCTACCCCACTACATTTTTTATGCTCTGGCACCTCTTTTCAATAGGCAAAGATTTTGCTTAGAGAAATAAGAAAAAGCACAGTTTGAATAGTTATATAAGTAAATGAGATTGGAATGAAACTCTTTGGTTGCTTGCAACTTAAATGCTCAGAACAGAGCATTAGATCTGCAGCTGCCTTATGATTGCTCTAAGTAAAATCTGTACTGTAAATCTAAGGCAGGATTATTGTTTTATGGGCACCAGGAATCCTGGCACCTCCTGAATTTTGGATTGTTAACTTTGCAGTTTAACAACTTTCAAAAAATATATGTTTCTAATGAAATTTTACCAGTCTATTTCTTCACGTGAACAAAAAGCATTAAAAAATACTATCTGTATGTAATGATTATGGCATTGTATAGAGTGATACAGCTTAAGCTCTTAGCACTGCATCAGTGCTAGTGATCACCTGAGACAATTAGTTTTAGGGGCTACCAAGAGGGCCCAGCTGCTAGCTTGGAGACAGAGAGGTTCCTGATTATGTTTGAAGGAATGGTGAAGAAAAGCCTCACTTTTCCTCCCCAGATCTTCTCAACTGTGTCCTGAACGACTCTCAAGAGAAGCCAGGGCTGAGTGTTGAATCTGGAGAAGTCTGTCTCTGTGAGAAGCGAAATTTCATTTCACACCATTTTCAGATGCTTTAACATTTGATAGTGCTGTCTGACTGCTGCTGTGTTCACAGATGATGAAGAAAATACACTCTTAATTTCTATAATGGTTCTACAATTAGCATTTTATCTAGCTATATACCTATGGGGCTGCATCTCATCTTACTGCTGCATGGCTCTGCTGAACACTGACCATTGCAGTTTACTGAATGAATGCCAGGGAGAGATTCTTAATCATTTCTGGTGATTCCCATACTGGATATTGAATAAAATGTATCATATTCAACAGGATCCTGCTTTTGTATATATCCTTTTTCACTTCAGCAGTACTTCATTTGAGTGCTTGCCTGTCCAGAGTGGAGTTTGACTGAAATGTCCATGGTAGGGTTATCCATTATAAAACTGTCTCACTGTGAAAGCCCATTTAAATAAATAAGCATCTTCCAGTAAAATGAAGTAGTATTGGAATATAGCAGTAGAAGAGAAGGTTTGCTGTACAATGCAACAAATGCTCAGTGGTGAATTTGCAGACAGAGCTCTTCCTGGGGCAACAGCTGCTTCTTTACTATTCATTTTCATGTTAGTTAATGTTACTGAGTTTGTGGTTTTGATATGAGTACTTTAGGATTTCATCGTAAGAGGTATGGTAAGTCATAAAAAGGAATATTTTCCTTATACTAAAAAATAATATTGCAAGAATGCATGTATGAATTAGTTATTAACATTCTTAAAAACCCAGAAAAGTACTTTATTAATACCACTGGAAAAAAAAACTTCCACCAACCTTTCATTAAGCATTGTTTTACTATAAAACCGCATTTTGTAAATGGGCTGTTAAAACTTATTTCAATCACAGATGAGCCTGGAATAAACTTCTCCGTTTACAACTTCTTCAACACCATTTTAGGGATTAAATCTCTATTTGAGGTTTGATTATAGAGTTCACTATTTTTAATCTTTTTTCATGCTTTGATAATTGCAAAAAGAGCACACCTCCTCCCCTGCTTTCTTCCATTGTCCATCATACTAAAGAATAGTGTTTATTTACCTCCCAAATTCTGGATAATGTCCTGGCAGGATGAAAAAAATGTTTTTGTACGTACCACTTTCCTGATCCTATTTTGAAAATGATATATATACAAAATGTTGACGGGATGTGGTAAGATTACAATATATCCATCAACACTGTTTCTTCTCCTTCTATCTTAACAGAGAGGTTTAATCCTATAAAATATGAGAAATATAAGAATGTGAAAAACAGTTATATAGTAAAGCAGTGCTTAATGGAATGTTGGTGGAAGTTTTTTTTTTTTTTTTTTTTCCAGTGCTATTAATAAATTATTTTTCTTGGATTTTAAAAATTTTAATAATTACTGGTTCATACATACATTCTTGTAGGATTGTTCTTTTAGTATAAGAAAAATATTCCTTCTTATGACTTACCATACCTATTATGATGAAATGCTAATGTACTCACACCAAGAACACAAGCTCAGTGATATTAGCTAACATGAAAATGAATAATAAAGAAGCAGGTGTTGCCCCAGGAATAGCTCTGTCTGAAAATTGGCCACTGAACATGTTGAATGCAAAACTTTCAATACATTTTTACAAGTGTTTCAAATAGTACTAAGTCACCAGAATTCACTTCCTTATATGGGATACCTTTAAATATTATTACCTTCAATTATTTTAAGCTAAGTACTTTACGTTAATGCAAAACTACAGCTAGTATAGTTTAGTAACTGAACAGCGGCTCAGCCCTCACATGATAAAAATATAATGTGCTATCATTAAAATATCAATGAACTAATTCCATGCAGGAGTATAAACCACATAGTAATTACTTAACAGAAATTTAAAGGGCAGTAATTAAAAGGCACAAACAAAATCTTAGTCAGACTTATCATTTACTCACCTGTGTTTTCTTCATTTGCAGATCAATGTTTGAAGCACACAGTGTAATTTCTTATTTTGAAACTAACAAAATTTTCAATTCACAGTCATCAAAGAGCTATTTTTTTTTAGATTTGAAAAATCTTCCTTCTATACAAGAAGAGTTAAAGCAATTTCTACATACAAAGAGAGTTAAAGGCATTTTTAAAGTCCCATGTCCAATGTGTTATTGAATAGTAGGATTTTATTATTTTGCAACAGAAAGGAAAAATTCTTATACAGTAACTTTACAGGGTTCATTTGCTTTGAAGGAAGGGAAAAAGAGACAGACAGCAGACTCAAAGCAGATGCTATCATGAAATAGGCTGATTTTATGTTGAAAAGCTGGTGTGTATATCAGACAATTTGCACTCACATTAGAGAGAATTAGAAAAGATTATAAAACAGGGACTGACATAGTAAAAAGGACAATACCAATTTGAAGAATCCCAAAATCAGATAAAAATATACCTTGTTGGAATGAACTTACTGTCCAACATGTCCAAATGTATTTTGAGGGCATGCTTCCATCTTACATGATACCACAATACTATCCCTGTTAGCATGAAATCTTGTATATGAAAATATTATGATGCATAAGGAGTTGTGAATTACCATAATTTTCCTTAAGCATGACTGTAAAAATGTTCAATAAAATTGCTCAGTAGCTGACCAGGTTTGGGGGTAAGATGTGCTGTTCCAGCTCCCACTCCCAGTTTTGAAATAGATTAATCTCTATTTAAAAAATGCATTAAAAATTAAAGTGTATTGCAATAAGCATAAAAATAGATTCAAGTCCTGTAAGGTCCTGGTAAGGAAGTGTACAACATTGTCAGTGGTCAGGGCAGCAGGTCTTTGTGCATGGTGATTCATGAGAAATGCTGAGACTTGGCAATGGTATTTGGGAAACTGGGAAACCTTGGCCAAAAGCCAAAGACTTCTCTGCATGATTGCTTTATCAGTGCTGTAGTGCACATAGCCCTCAGTCCCTTGCTCCAGAACTTTAGGAAGAAACAGGGTGAGTGCAGCCTGAACAGATGACTGCTGCTGAAATCTCCTTGAGCTGGTACCACACAGCATCCTGTCTTCCAGCTAAAAGCAAGACAAATTTCCTAGAGATAAAAAGAAAAGGTTTACGCAATGATTAACTTTGTACGGAGTGAATATTCAAGCATCTTGCACACAGGGCAATTAGATTTTTAATTATATCATTTGTGAACTAGCCCTGTGTAGTTCATGTTCACAAGCCTGAAAAGTACATTGCTGCATTTTACACTGTCATGTGCCATGAAAGCGCTGGTAAGTGTGATATTTAAACATTCCCTTGCACTATACTTGTGATGGTAGTGTGTAATGAGCACGATTCATCGCAGAGGTGGAGCAGCCTGCCTGATTTTTGAAGAAGAGCATTTTTCATAGGTAAATTTTGCATAGAAATAAAACAGAAACAGCTAAATCCCAAGCCCAAGAATTCTACATCAGGCCAAAATATCAAGAGTTTTTACATCTAAAGAAATTATTGTTTCAAACTATTATTACAGAATATAATAAAATCATCTAAACAAGGTAAGCTCTTGCACTATCCAAACACTTGTTACCAGTAATCTCTACAGCAGTGACTAAAAGGACAAGAAGTAGTACAGAACAATCCCATCACTTTGATAAATAATGTCTACAGAAAAAAAGTTTAAAAAGGCAAGAGTCAGTCCTTCCATGACCCTTTTGGGACCAATCGGTCCATTCAAAAGGATAACAGTTACATTTTTGACACTTTTCTGTAAGAAATTTTCAGTCAGCACAGACTGCTGTGCCAAAGTCTCTAGAGCAGACCCCAAATGAATCCAACCTTATAAGGCACAGATCAGACAGATGTGTAGTATTAGAACACAGAGCCAGGTATCAATAGATATTTTGCCATTAAATTCTTTGGGAGGAGAAAATAAAGGAGGTTCAGGAAGACAATGAAGGCTTTTCTTGCTTCAGCTCCCACTGGTCAGAGGAGTTTTACGTCAGTGGTGGATGCTTACTTCCAGTCAGTAATTTTTAACTCAGCAGTATGCTAGCCAGGATGGCGGCCCCACTTCATATTTCCTGGCCACCAGCAAGAAATTCTCAATATTTTGGTGACAAAAAATTTTGCTTTCCTCACTGTACAGTAATGGTTCTCTATTCCAGGTACAAAAGATTGAGACCCATAAAGACTGCCAAAGCCAACATTGTAGTATAACCTCAGAAGCTAGAAAGGTAAGCATCACATTTTCAGCAACAAGTGTCCTATGTCTGACAGAGCTGAGATGGAGGGCTTTCTCCCCATCACTTTTCCACAGAACAGGGTCACAGTCTGAAGTTTGAAGAAAGAAGAGAAAATCTATAGGGTGAAATTTGAAGATTTTGATTACATATGAATTACAAATAGTTGCTGTGGAGTTTTGGATCTGAAATCTTTTTCTGTTTCAGGGTGGGCCTTTGAGAATACTTAGCGTTGTAATAGAGTATGAGTGGATCGTCATAAAATAAGTACAATATATCCAAAGTTATTATCATTTTCCAACAAAGTAATTTCCTTATTTACAGGAAAAGACACCTAATACTGTAGTAGGACATAATTCATTTCCTCTTACAGTGTCTTAAGAATGTACTTGGGTAAGGTTCTCCACATTCTTTACATTTATGCTTCATTTATTTTAGAGGATTTGTGGGTTTTGATGCTTTAAAAGAGGTGAGATAGAGACACTTTCAAGTTTGTTATCTGTGTAGCTGTTTCTTACATAATATTTTATTCCTGTTTTAGTAGCTTGATAAAGAAGGTCTTCTCACGGTTAATCCATTTTACTGATCTCAATGCATAAGTATATTCTTAGTCTCCTAAGAAAAAAAGGTCTAAGCAGGTATATTTCATATACAGATAAACAAGAGCTTTTTAACTTATAAGCTAGTTTCAAGTAAACCTGATTGTGGCATAGATAAATTGCTGATAGCAATGTTTTTGAGTTTTTTGTTTGTTATACTTCAAAATGCTACAAGAGACTCCTGTGCTGGGTATCCATATATATCATATGTATCATGTGTATATAGTAGAATTTATTTTACATGGTAAAAACATGAAGAACAAATTTAGATGTGTATTTTTTTTAAGAATTAAGTTTCCTTTTACTTATGTAAAGCATTTATTTTCCTTTGAAGTGTTCCTTATGAGCACACCAGTGTCATGAATTTACATTTTTTTTATTTTTAGTGTTTTGTCTTTTATTCAGCCTCTTCGTTACCTGTTTCTCATAATATCTGAAAAGACATCTAGCCAACAGCTAATTCAAGCTATGATGATGGCAACTAGCTCCAGCATGCCCTCTTCAAATTGCTTGAGTTCACTTTAAGCACGCATTATTTCCACGCAAATCACTCTCCTTTTTTTTTTTTTTTTCTTCTTTCCAGACTAATATGAAAAGACCTAAGAGGGTCTTAGAATCATAGAATAGTTAGGGTTGGAAAGGACCTTAAAATCATTGGTGGCTCCTGGCTCTCAGAAATGAGGCTCCTGGCCGTCGTGTTTCCCCTTGCTCCAGTGTTGAAGGCATCTTCTCTGGAGATACTCACCTCAGATGATATCACTAATAAAAGAAGCTCATGGTGTTGCAAGCAAGAGAAAAGTGTGCAAAATGAGTACAGCCATGTCCTGAGCACTAGACAGTCATTTTGTCAGCATAAAGTCATGTAAAGAAAAAGATGCTAGAGTCAAACCATGTTTACTGATCATTCCTTATCTTCAGCGGCTGCCTTTACTAAGGGCAGAGCTCAGCTGCCATGCAACTTAATCTAGTGGTGGATACATATATACATTTTTAAATTTGTGAATACACATGCATAAACATACAGTGCAATCATTCTTTTCTATTGGTCTCACATGACCACCAGGGATGATGTTTCACACTTTTCACAGATTGAGAACTTTGTCATATATATTAATATTTCTAACTCTTCTTCTGTGTTATTCCCCTGCAAAGGTTCATTCATCTGGACAGAGAGGTACAGCCTCTGACAGACTGTAACCTTCACTTCCCACAAATACATATCTTTGGCTCTGTACTGCTCTCCAGGACACTGGTGCACTCACTGCAGCCCTCTTACAGGGGAGGCACTTCGCATTGGAAAAAAGTCTTACTTAAATGGCTCCTTCAGGAGCAAAATGGGAGCTCTAGATTCAGAACCTGTCTTCATTTTCTCCTAGCAGCAGACTCAGGCACAGCCCTTTTCTTCAGTCAGACTGGAGGGGGTTATTTCAGACTGAGCAGCAACATATGTTAATAAATTGTGTTTGCAGAGGCGTAAGTTCCACTACTAGGGAAAAAAAAAAAAAGAAAGGGGGGGGTGGAATGAGAAAGGCCTTTGAATATTTTAAAGCTTTTATCTTAGTAGCCACACTTCTACACACAAAATCTCCTCTGTAATTGGCTTTTATGTAGGCCTGCTAATGTGTTCTGAACTCCCATCTCTTACATACGGGGTAGCAGCTTTTCAACACGTTTATCAGTACAAACAAACCATTAGGTTATTTAGCAAATAAATAAACAAAACAAAACCAAACCATACCAAAGACAACACCAAACAAAAATCCAATAAACCAAACCCACAGTCAGACACTAAAACATCCAGTGCTCCTGAGCACCAGATCCTCAATTGCCAGTTTGGAATTTCTCTCTTTGCCTTTGGATTTCCAGCTTATCCTGGGGCATCTGGTAAGGGTGGGTTTGCAGTGTATCACAGAGACACTCTTCACTTGCGCCAGCAGAAACAATGGGAAGATCCATTCTTAGTTTCTGGAAGCAATGATAAACAGGAGGGAAGGGCTGTTTGGTCAGCCTTGGTTATGTATCCCTTTTTATGCTTACCATTGGCCAAAAGGGGTTGCAATGGCAGAGTGATGGTGTCTGCCAGCCTGAGGTCTCTATGAGATCCACAGAAGAAGTTCCACTTCCAAATATTTGCTTCAAATGTGAAGCATCATTGCAGGTTGTGAAGGCGATAGTAAGAAGGGAAGAATGAAACTTTAAGACTACTTCAAAGATAAAAGCAGGCTGGCATTAGCAAATGAAGTGCCTTGAGCAATAGTAACATGGAGTGTGCACTGGAGAAAAGACACCAGACAGGGCTGGGTGTTAGAAGAAAGCCTCTGAAAGCTCTGCCACTTCACTGTGATAAAGTCCTGAGTGCTATGGCATTGTTGTAAGGGGTGAAATTCTTTCACAGTCTGAGCAATGGGGAGGACTGGGGCTCTGTGCAGGACTACAGTTGGCTTTTGTTTATGGCCGGCTTTATGCATAACCCAGTTCTTCTAAAAGACATGTCATAAACTCATTCACAGTTGGTTTTACAAGATACATGTGCAACATATCGCACACCTTGCTTGTGTGACTTATTCCTCTGAGGACAGATCTGAACAATCCACCTATCACAGTCATAATTTCCTATGAATGTCACTGTCTGTGAAAAACAACATTTTTACTGTAGACTTCAAGAGAACAGAATCAGAAAGATCCAGTGCAGCACTAGTCCAGAGACAGCCTAAATGGGCTCAGCAGAGGAATCTGTAAAGGGCACAATACTATACTCCTCAAGTAGAAGAGTTTGAATTGCAGGTCAAACATGCTGGCAGAGGCCATGGTGGGCCAAATTCAGACACCAGGAAGCCAAAAGCAGAGATGTTTGATTTAGCCTCCTGGCCTGCCAAGAAGTGAGAAATATGTACCTGATAGGGCAGTCATCCAAAGGCCTTCACTAAAGTCAGCACAAAAGGGTGAAAAGAACTTACAATAATGTAGTGGTGACATCCCCAACCCTGTAAAGAAGAAAATTCAAAAAAAATATATGCTTTGTTTATCCAAAGAAAACCAGGATAAGTGCAGTTATAAGATGCAAAGAATATGTGCGTTACATTAGTGATAGAGCTCTCATGTTTCTGTGCTGGAAGAGATCAGGTGAGGACCCAGTAAATGTCCTAATACTATGTTATACATAAAGCTATCATAAACAGGCCACCTTGCACCTCAAGAGGACCAAATCTTTGCGCTAGGTAGGACAGAAACAATGTTGCTTATAGCCTTTGGTCTTATTATTAAAGCACTCTGAAAACTGCTGGAGTGGAGTTCCTACAGAGCAAACTACAACATACTCCATCACTACAAGTTGACATCATTTCTTGAAAATTATTTATTGGCAGCACAAAGGGAGTAAAATGTTATTTTTCCTGCTATTTAGGATAAGGTATGCTCCCTACTGATCATATGAAGCCCTTACAACCTCACAGATGCAGGAGATTAGTTCTCATCATAAACATCAGGCACAATAACATGGCCATCACTTTCCCATAAAATGTGTGCTCAGTGATACACAGAACTGGTGTTTTGAATGGGTGGGACATCCACTGGAGAATACTGCATATAAAAAGACCCTATCAGCTGGAGCCTTTGGATATGCAAGAATAACAGACAGAGCCCACTGGTGTGAACACACATCAGGAGTTCAGACAGAATGAAATTTTATGAAGCAAGGACACAGTTTCTACATTTTCCACTTATTTTAAAGAGTACCATGCTCCAAAGCTGCAGAGCTGTTCTTTAGTAAAGCTGCTCTGCTAAAATGCTAAACAAAATCTGTTTCTTTGAAGCCAGCAGGAGTCCTTGAAGATCATTTCAGATGCAGTGTGAGTCGTGCAAAGAATGATCTAAGGCCTTGATCACAACACATAGGGAGGGACTGAATTAGTCTTCTTACATATAAGTAAGCTTTGTAGGACCTAAGGATTTTCAGACGACCCATTTGTTGAGGGTGAAGTGGGCAAATTTTGACAGTAACAACAGGTCTGGGAAAGGGTGAGTCCAGGGAGAAAGGTTTGATTCTTTAATTAGAACAGAAGTGAATTAGGATTCCTTGGCTGAGGAAAAGACAGCTCTTGTGATGGGATTTGGAAATAGTCAGGAGTAATTATCAAGCAATTGGCTTCAACAAGGAACTGTAAAGGAAAAGGCAAAGTTTCTATTTTCAGTGTTCGCTTAACATAACCCTTTATTCTGTTTGCAGCCCACATGATGACGCAACATCCCTCCATTTATATTCCCAGATTTTGAATCATAAAAATATTAATTCACCCCTTAATTATTCATTTAGGAGTTTCTTTGTTGGGCTCTCAGGAGTACTATATTAGGAATTTCTTTTGTAAAATGCAGATTTAGAATGTAAGAGAAATGAAGAGTTACACTTTTATAAAAATACAGAGGATTTAAAGTGAAAACTATATGAAAATAGACAAACCTTCAATTAAAAAATGAGTTTCCAAAAACACAGACTGCTAGACTGAAATTTCATGTTCTTTGCGTGTCTCTTTTCAAATATATATCTAGTCTTTTCAGATAAAAATGGAATAGGAGAAAGAAAAATGTAACTTCAGAACACTGTAAGAATATGTAAGACTGCAACAAAATTCTGAGGTATATAAACCAATGATTTTTCTTTTCATATCTTGGAAAGATTTTGTAAGAAACAAAGAGATACATTAGCTTTGGTGTTTTTTGGCTCACATTTCACAATATGATCAAGAGACTCTGTGAAGTTTTTTTGAGGGTAAATTTTGTTATAAAGATATTGATTAAAATAGATTCTATTGCCTTGTAGTCCTCAGTCACAATGAAGAAAAATAACACTAACAGTGTAACAGGCAGTAAGGACTGTGTACCCTGCATCTTTTATACTACAGTATTAATGTTTAATTTTGTTTGGAAGCATACACCATGTCTTAGGTTAAACAATAGGATGAAATTCTTCACTGTGAAGGTGGTGAGACACAGGAGCAACTTACCCAGAGAAATTGTGGCTGCCTTATCCCTGGCAGTGTTCAAGATCAGATTGGATGGGCCTTTGATAAGCCCATTGTAGTAAGAGGTGTCCCTGCCCATTGCAAGAAGGCTGGAACTAGATGATCTTTAAAGATCTCTTCCAACCCAGCCCATTCTGTGACTCTATTATTCTATAATGCTGGCAAAATCAGTGGCTCACCCTCCTTCTAACTGCAAGAACCCAAGTGACATCACTCCATACTGAAACTGCAGCAAAAAAGAGGTTCCAAGAAAATTTGGAAGGTCAGGGATTGCTTCAAAGCAGAACGACAAAAATAAAAAGTGAGACAGCAAGCTTGATTTTAAATTTTTTCTTGACAGTCTCCAGTGGTTCACCAGTCATATCTTCTGAATAAAAGGAAAATCAGCCATCATAAACACCGGAAAAACCAATGGGGTTCCCTTGATCCTCAATTTCCTATAGCACTTACATGATAATTTTATCTCAGCTGCTTCTGAACCTCAACCAAAAGGTCTGGTAAATCTGGATGTGATTAAGGATGTACTCCTTCTTAAAATAAACACACAGAAAAGTCTAGAACTCCCTTTCAAAGATCAATGGCTCTCCAGTTGCAAAACAAAAAAGCAAAACAGAATCACATTTGGGTCATCAATAGACTGTTAACTTGTGTATAAAGATACATACACTGTAACACCTTGGAGGTTTACCGTCTGGGTATGTATACATGTGACTTTATCATGCCATTGCATAGGTGTAATTTTATCGACAGCTGTGTGATGTGCATTAAGCCTTTTATTAAACGTTAGATTGCCCTTCTTACATACAGCATGAAAATAGATCAAGATGACAAGGTTGAGCATCTCTTAAGTGACATCACACTGCAGCTATGTTTATGTAGGGCTTTTTTTTTTTTTGTGAAGGCTGGAGGCTAGCATATTTTTCAATGTGCTGTGACAAAGGAAGCACCTCCATTAGAAAGGAAATTACAGACCAGGCTGAAAGCTATCTTTATTCTTCAAGCAGATGTAGGTGACCAACTTGTGGTTTTATTCCTAACGAAACACAAAGAAAATTGCATGGCACAGTATGTATTCTATTTCAAACTGGAAAACAGGTTTCTTCAGGAAAACTGTAGCAATTCATGCACATACCATACACATGTATAAGCTTGCAGAGATGTACTGTGTTGAGACATCTACCCATAAAGATTACATCCTCATATACATTACATAGATCTACTACATTTAGTTCTTTTCAGGTTACAATAATGATGCACAAGCGTGTGGCGGGAAAAGCCTTCTACTGACAGTGGCTGAAAAGAGAGAAGTGAATAAAGTGGAAATGCTGTGCTTACCAGCTCCTACTGTTCAGGCCACAGAGGGTCACTGAACTGCAGTTCATTTCCTATTCCACTCTCTGACTCCAACACTTTGAAGACTGCTGTAGGGATGTAATCATTCTTCTTGTGCTCGAGTGAAAACCACACAGAAAGATCAGTCATTTGCCTGCCCTGTTATTCACCCTCTTCCTCTTTTCATTTTTTTCTCCTGTTTTAATGTAATTGTAAAGATCAGTATTTCTCTCAAAACAGTTTGAAATTTAGATTTATTAGTTAAAAAAAATCTTACGGCAGCAGCCAATTTCTTTCTGAATTCTATATGCTCCACACTTCACAAAGTTAAGCTCTCCAGTGGTATGTCCAGTATTTGCTTTTTGTAAAGGTTCAATTCTCTATAAATTCCATTTTCTAAAAGCTCTCATTTAGTTTGAACAATGTATATTATCTATCAGAGATAACAAGTATTACCAATGAGTGAAATTTAGACCCAAAATTAGAAATATAAACACAGGATGAGGGGATATGAATATAATAAAAATTTGATATTCAATTTCCAATATTTTCTTGGAATAGGTAGGATGATATGACACTTTAGATAGATGATTTCAGTATATGTGATGGAATTACTTCACTTTGAAAAATAACCTGCTCTTATTTGATTTACTTCTCTTCCAGTATAAGGCTGCAGACACTGAAGTCACAAAATAGCTGGGTAATGGAGGCCAGTTAATGGGGGAAACCCACATGCTTAACTGCAGCAATGGAAAGAGAGGGAGACATGGCAATTTGAACATGGCTTCTTAAAAAACTGCACACACTCTATCGTAACAGTCTTTTCCCTGGTGGTACTCCTAATCTTGACCTACACATGAGGCCAAATTATTGCATCTTCGTGATAGGGTTGTGGAACAGTGTGTCTTCATGCTGATGATGGATAAGCCTTGCTGCATATGGCTAAGTAAGCCATGTAGCACATTACATGGTGATGTGACTCGTTCTCGGTCTGTGGGACCATGATGTTACTGGGCTTCTGAGTGTAGACTCTCACCCCACCAATGCTCTTTGTTGTTGCCATTATGAGCCTCATGGTCACTGCATTTAGTCCTTTTGGGCGCTGAGCTACTAGACTCAGTCCAAAATGGAGGTCAAACACAATTTCAGCTCACAAAACAAAAGGATGTGGGAAGCAAGGGAGGTAGTGTAGGACTTGTAAGAACATAGGGCCAGGCTTTGCCTCTCACTCAGATTCTGCCTGCAGAATGGGTTACTTGTTGGTTATTGTGGCCACACCCAAACCCTTGGTAGGACAGACCTGCGTCTCAGAAATTTTGGCAATTCTGTGATTTCCCTTGTAGCTCAGACATATAGCTCCTGACCTGTAAAAAGCAAAAGAAAATGCAATAAAATTAAGGCACAGAACAGAAAAATGGTGATGGCTTCACTGCCAGAAAAAAATTTTCAAAAAAAATCTTCAAGCATTAACAAAGGTGTGTCCATTTCTACTTTCTGTGAACGCTTGTCCTTGTGTTACTTTAATTTATTTAGTTGCATTAGGAAATCATCCCCCAAACCCATGGAACACCTGAAATGTTCATTCCCGTAACACAGCAACAGGCTCTTAAAACATTTTTAGTAGACTATTGTTCTTACAATTTTTACCACCCCTTGTCAAAATAAATCAAACTGTGATAATCTCGGTAAGCACTTTAAAAGGATTAAAATTATGGGGAATCATTTTATATACCAAATTACTTTGTATATTTCTATTCTCTTGAATGAGAGGGGAAAATGAATTAGAAATCAAAAGAGGGAATTGCTCTTTTGATATCAGCATTTTCTTTTCTATGGGTGTAATTAAATAGATCTTAGAAGAGTGAGACACAGAAAGGAGAGGAAAGAGGTAAGGAAGGAGAAAGGTACAAAGGGAGGTGGGGAGAAAAGATATTCTAAGGCCAGAATTAAATATTTACATGCTTATTCATCTATGAAAGACACAGTCCATCAGATTCTCGTCTCAGGATTGCCCTAGTCTGCAGAAGACCACAGCTAAATCTGAGAAACAGTCTGGGTGACTTCTATGCCACTGTCCCCAGATAAAAGCGGCAGTCTAGATGGTGAGGAGGCAGGGAAGAGAACACATTACAGGAATGCATAGCTGGAGTGTTCCTACTGCAGTTTGTTTGTTCTCTCATGATGGACTAGTTCCCAAGGCAGCTGGCACACAGGAGAGGGCCCACACAGCTGCTCTGAGCTGTTACTGGTCTCAGGTACCACAACTATTAGCTATGAGTAACATTTGCTGTGCTCAGCAAATGCTCAGTCCATCAATTCTAGTCTGCTAGAATAACTCCTTATGTTTTCAGGGACTATAATTTTATAATATCAACAGGAAGGACCAGGATGAAGAAGCAGACAAAGTATTCCATAAGCAGTTAGGAGAAGTCTTATAATCACTAACCCTTGTACTCTTGGGGGACTTCAAATACCAGACATCTGCTGGAAATATAATATAGTGCAAACAGTCCAGGAAGTTCCTGCAGTGTACAGAAGATAACTTCCTGACAGAGCTGGTGAGGGAGCCATCCTGCTGCACTTGTTTTTTAAACTGAGAAGCACTTGTGGGTGATGTGATGGCTGGAGGCCATCTTGGGCACTGCAATCATGAACTGATTGATAGAGTTTTGATTCTTGGAGAAGGAGAGAACTGCTGCCTTGGGCTTCCTGAGAGAAGGCTTTGGCCTGTTGAGGATCCTGACAGAGTCCTTTGGGAAGCAGTCCTGAAGGGCAGAGAAGTGCAGGATGGCTGGACATTCTTCAAGAAGGAAATCTCCAAGGCACAGGAGCAGGCTGTCACTGTCCCCATGTGCTGAAAGATGAGCCGGTGGGGAAGACCGGCCTGGCAGAACAGAGAGCTTGGGCTGAACTCAGGGTAAAAGAAGAGACCTTTGGCAGAAGGGGCAGGCCACTACAAGGATGTCATGAGGTTATGCAGGGAACAAATTAGAAGAACCAAAGCCAAATAGATATTAACTGGGTTGCTGCTATAAAAGACAATAAAAAAATGTAAGTGACATGCTACATTACTTAAGACACATATGACTATGGGGCTGCATGGGATCTACCCAAGTGTACTGAGGGAGCTTGTGGATGTGCTCACTGAGCAATTTTCCATCATTTATCACCAGGCCTGGCTTATCAAGGAGGTCTCAGTTGTCTGGAAGTTAGTAAATGTCCTTTTACAAGAAGGGCTGGAAGGAGGATCCAGGGAACTTCAAGCCTGACAGTCCAATCTCTGTGATAAGAAGGTTATAAAGCTGACCATTTTGAGTGACATCACAGGGCAAGTATAAGACAACGAGGTGATCAGATTAGGCTCAGTAAGTATGGGTTTACAAAAAGCAGGTTCTGCTTGACTAAACTGATCTATGAAAGGACCTTCTTAGTGGATCATCATCTGAGTAGATGAAGAAAAGGCTGTAGATGTTGACTTTGGCACTATTTCGTACAGCTGGCTGCTCGTGGCTTTGACAGGTATATTTTTTGCTGGGAAAACAACTGGCTGGATGGTTAAGTGTAAACAGTTGGAGTTAATGCAGTTAAATCCAGTTGGCAGCCAGTCACAAGTGGTGTTCCCCAGAGCTCAGTACTGGGGTCAGTTCTGTTTAGTAACTTTATCAGTAATCTGGATGAGTGTATTGAATGCACCCTCAGTAAGTTTATAGAAGACACCAATTTGGATAGGAGTGTTGATCTGCTGGAGGATAGGGAGGGTCTGAAGATGGATTTGGACAGGCTGGGTTGATGGGCTGTGACCAATTGCATGAGGTTCAACAAGGCAAAGAGCTGGGTCCTGCACCTGGGCCACAACATGGGATGCTACAGGCTTGGGGAAGAGTGGCTGGAAAGCTGCCCAATGGAAAAGGACCTGGATACATTGGTTGACAGTGGCTGAATATGAGCCAGCTTATGCCCAGGCAGCCAAGAAGATCAACAGCATCCTGGCTTGTATCAGCAATAGTGTGGCCATCAGGACTAGGGAAGTGATTGTCCCCCTGTACTTGGAACTGGTGAGGCTGCACCTAGAATCCTGTGCTCAGTTTTAGGCCCTCAGTCCAAGAAAGACATTGAAATGCTGGAGAATGTCCAAAGAAGGGCAAGGAAGCTGGTGAAGGGCCTAGAGCACATCTTGTGAGGAGTGGCTGAGAGAACTGGGGTTATTTGGCCTGAAGCAAAAGAAGCTGAGGGGAGACTTTATTGTTCACTACAACTACACAAAAGGAGGTTGTAGCAAGGTGGGTGTCAGTTTTTCTTCCAAGAAACGAGTGATAGAACAAGAGGAAATGGCCTCAAATTGTACCAGGGGAGGTTTAGACTGCATGTGAGGAAAAATTTCTTCCCCAAATGAGTTGTCAAGCACTGGAACAGGCTGCCCAGGGAAGTGGTGGAGTCACCATCCCTGAAAGTATTTAAAAGACTTTTAGATGTGATTAGGGACATGGTTTAGTGGTGAGTTTATGTACTAGGGTAACAGTTGGACACAATGATCTTTTACAATTTAAGCAATTCCATGATTCTATGCTATAGGTGCTATAGATGCTAAGTCAAACTGCTTTGTTTTCAATGCATTAAATCTGCACTGAAGATAATATTTTCCTCATTTTATTTCTACACATATTATTTTTTTTTCTTGTTGATGCTTATTTTAATCCCAGAACAGGGATTTCCACCATTCTTTTTCTGTAATACTATTGATTTCTTGTCATAATTCCAATGCTCAAGTGTCTTGGCCTGCATCCTATAATTCTTTGCGGAAAGAAAGAATGTAGCATTGAGTCAGTTTTATCTAAGGTGATGCTCGAAAACTGTTACCAAGGCAGTATAAGTAGCTGAAAAATAAGGTGCAGGCACTCTTTTGGCAGTTTACCTTTTCTCTCTTCCACTACTCTACTTCAGGATAGGTTCCTGTAATAATGACTAGCTCACTATATATCCAAGAGTTAAGTCCAAGCAAATGACTCTGTGTAACTGCTAAATTTCTCAAAGCATATGTATAAGTGAGATACAGGTAGTGGAGAGAGAGAGAGACTGCAGTGATAAGGAAGATGCCTCTTATTATCTCCTGTAACATTCAGTCCTGAGAATTTCTGCTCTAACGTTAAGAACATTGCTTAACAACATATTTTTGTTTTCCCGACTTCTTCCTCTTTCTTTCATTCTGATGTAAAAATTGACATATACCAAACACTTGAAGTGCCTCCAGACTCAAAGGATCAGGAGACAAAACATTTAGTGCATGCTTACTATGAAAAAAAGAGTCTTGTAGCCTTACTTATTTAACTTCCTCTAACCGTAAAGTGTCTATAAGTAACTAACCTAGGAGGAAAAATCAGGTATGAAGCTGAGAAGTTGAGCTGTAAACCAATTTTAAACGGTTAAATGAAGATCCAAGGGAAATCTGAAGTTTGTCCAAAGGACCTGAAGATAAGGAGAGTTTATAACTGGTGAAATTCCCTCTGTACTTTGCACAGCAGATATCAAGTAATGAGAGCTAATCTGACTGGAAGTGAATGATACATTGTATTTCCTATGGACTCAAAAGAAGGTTCATTTATAATGATTGGGTAGAAGGAAGCTCCCACTAGGGGAAAATGGTATGGAAAATTAAACTCTTCTAGTGAAACATTCTGTCAGATAGACTGGGATTAGGATTGGAGTATGGTAGGGACATGTTCCACTTCAGATAATTACTGATATTTGCTTTAAATCAGAGTGCAAAAAGAGACTTTCCAGAGGAGGAGACACAGACTCACACAAATACACACTTTCAAAAAGTATCTGAGGATTCTAGGAAGCATATTTCCACCTTCAGGAATCATTTTTTATCAATCTATCTGATTGACAGATAACAAGAGAAAAGGGGAATTTTGTGGTTAGGCACTGACACTGTCTGATCCATTTCAATGATAAAATCTTCCACTATCTTTTCCTAGTGTTTCTGGGAAATATTAGTAGCATTTTACCCTTTTCTTTTTTTTAAGTTTTTAAAGCACTGAACATCAGAATTTTCCTCATGGCAGATTAAATTCTGTGAAAGATTTGCTTTCATCAAAACCAGTGAATTAATTCTTTGCTATGCCCATACTCTTTTATGCTGGCTGACCAGAATGTTCTGGTGTTTACATTTAACAAAATGGATAACTACAGAAACAGAATAATTTAAGTGTGTGGAAAAACATATTCGCTGAGTGAATTTTACTCCTGTGGGAATGACTAGTACAATGGAACTGGATTTAACTTGCAGCCTAACAGCAAAAAGAAACAGACGCAAAGGAACAATAGAAAGGCAGCAAATATATATCCACATATGTAATGTCTCATATCATGGCTTGAAAACTTTGAAAACTTCCACTGTCATTGTCTTGTTAAATATTTCATAAACAGTGAGAGAGCTAGAATCCCTCTAATACGTATGGAAGGATGAAGTAGAAGTCATTATTCAAAAGTATGTGCTCTCTTTCTAAGGCATCTTACCAATAAAACCTTTAAGAAATAGAAAGAAAAATAAAAGCAAAGAGAAAAGAAGGAGGTTAAGACCCAAAATGTAGTAACAGAAGGGAGCCAGTGCTAAAATTGCTGAGAAACTTCAGTATGCAAATGAAATTCAGTAGAATCTCAAAGTAAATGACTGATTTCAACATCTCTATTGTGCCAATCTGTACATAAAGGGTAAACCCAAGGATGCCCAGATTTGCTGAAAAGACAGAGACAACCTGACTCCACAGAGAAACCCATTACAGAAGTAACCTCCAACTTCAGATGGATTTTGTTGTATACTTTCTTTTCATGAATCTTGAAAATCCCAGGATAATAAAACATTATTTTTATTTTTAGAAAGACTTGTTTTTAGGAGCCTTATTTACAGTTTTCCCCCCTTATGTCTTCCTGCTGAAAAACACTATATCGATGGGAGGGTAACTTGAAAGACAAAGGGACAAAGATAGAAATAAAAATAAAATATTAGGTGGCATTTTATTTCTGTCATAGGTGGAGAACTGGTTCTTGCTTTACTGGAGCTCATATTTTAGGACAGTAGAAAAAGTATTTAATGAGAACTTAGGTAGATTTTTTTTTTTTTTTCCTTTATAAAGAACAATATACATAGAAATCATTCTGGAGAATATAAGAAGCAGAAACTAATACGGGAACAACAAATATATAGTAATCAAGAATCATATTTGACTAAAAGTGCATTTCTTTATAAATAAAATGAGAGAAAAAGAGCATTCTAAATGAAAGGCCTTAAACACACAGAGGAACCATGCTCATACTACGCTGATATTGTTGTTGTTGGTGTTTAACAATCACAGATGTATCAAATAGAATTTACACCCAACATGTTTAATCAAAATAAGTGCATACACATGTGTGCACACATTTACACACATGCATACGCACAAACACACACAGAGGAAAAATAAGCAATGAAATTCTTTCCAATAGTCAGTTTCAAGAATACAACTGTTCTCCTGTGCTAGAAGCTGTTGCCAGCCAAATAAAATATCACTGTTCCAGTAGGAAATGGTTAGCCAAACAGAAAGTGCAATGAATCTGCAGCTGATGAATATAAGGATTTCTCCATGAAATCCCCTGTGTCAGAAATTATTATAGAGGCTTTCTGTAGTTTAGGACATTCCCAAGACTGGTTACTCAGTGTTATGTAAATGACAAATGGTTAGAAAAAAATAACTTGGAACAGATGAATCAGGCATTTGGTTCGTAGGAAAAGGGATCAATATAATTTTGACTAGAGGCTTGAAGTAACTTCTTGTGTTAAAAATAACAACACTACAGTAACCTTCCTATGGCTTTCATTATACCAATTTACAGACATTAAAATATATTTTAGCAAATGTAATGAGTTAAAAGGTGTTTGTTTGCAAAATGGAAGGTCTGAGTTTCACTAATTTTTCACTTTTTACAAAGAATAAGTTTGTACATTGATAGCAGAATGATTGCCTTGTCTTACCATCATTTTCATGCCTCTAGTATGAATGACTGGGGAAACTAGAATGGTGCATATTAATACTGATTCAGCAACTTGACAATGCTTAGTGAGAAATAACTTTAGGGTTTTTTGTGTTATACTTAAAAAAGGCTACAAAAGACTGAATTTACAGGCCCTACACAGATGCGCGTAGGGAAGATTGAAAGAAGGTTTTTCTGTTAACCACCCACACTCTACGCAAGAACGAAATGTAAGAAGTTCCCAAAGAACTGATGAGAAGCAAAAGGAGCACAGATCACCAGGGAGTAGTGTGGCAAATGCAGTTCGTTGCATGCTGAGGATTAAAGGGAAGGAGAGATATATTTGATGTAAATCAGTCAATTGCAGGGTCTCACAACTGTGGGGAAATGGAGTAATGAATTTAGCTAACTACTCATAGAAGCAGTGAAAAGCTCTGTGGTCAGTGACTCCTGTCCAGTCACCGAAATCTCAAGTGTCTGATCTAACCTGCTGTTCTCAGTTTTATTCTAATGAATGGGAGTGAAGCCACTGGGAACCTGAATAAAAAAGCATAAAAATTTAATAAGAATTTAAAATCTGACTTTAGAAAAGACAATTCTCCAAGGTTCCTTCTCATTTCCCTAAGCTGTGTTTTCTGTTTGTGCATTTATGAATAGCCCACTCATCAGCGGAACATCTATATTTTTGTTTTCAGATGTTGTGCATGTCTGAGCAGGCTCTTTTCTCAATAATCCACATGCTACTTTTAACCCCTCTGTGTCTCTAGTCTCTTTATAAGAAGTTTGTTAGATATAGTTAATCCATTTGTATAATAAGCCTTTAATACAAGAGGGTGAGGACAGCACATGGTTTTCCAAATGTAGTCTCATTAATTTCTTAACTAGTGCTAGGACATTTGTCTCTGACTTAGGTTCAATGCCTCAGTCTTGTTTGCTTTTCCTTTTTTTTTTTTCTTTCATCTTTTCTTTTTTCTCCTCAGCTGCTGTTAAACACCAGGCTACTTCTGAGTCTTATTCACCACCTTACCACTCCATCCCACTTCCTCTACTCCTATCCTGCAGCACTGAATGTATGGTCACGGACAAACTGTGGTGTTTTGGGTTCAGCATAATTCAAACACTATTTTGTTCTTCTGACTGCAAGTTTGCTGTAGTATGGATCAGATTATCACCAGATCTGAGTGGATCAATTTGGATTAAATTAAGAGAACCATTCCTTGCCTCACAAAGATCTTTGTTTGAAGTTTGAAAATGTCAGCTTAATTTTTATTCACCTGCTGCTCACTTCCTGGTTTTGGTCAGGACTGGCATGCTACAATATTAGGAGAAATTATGCTCCTTTGATATTTTCAGATGAAATGGAAAGAGGAAATTGGAGACGAAGGATGGTCTTGTGGTTAAAGGAACTGAACAAGGGCTCTTGAGATAAAGATTCAATACCAGGCTCTGCCACAGGCTACCTTTACAGTTCTAGTCAACTGACAGAAACAGAGAAATTGCCTGACTGGATCAGATCAGTGGTCCATCTAATCGTTTATCACCTCTCTGTATCTCCTTGTGTCAGCTTCACAGAAAGATGCAGCAGCCTCTGAAAAATGTAGGTATAACATGCCTACAAGGGAAGTTCATCCCAGCACCTCATGCTCTGTAGCATTCTATCCCCTTCTATAATTCCTAGCTGTTTCTAAATCCCAACATTTTGCTTATTTTTTTTTTGACTGCTACTGAGCACTGTGCAGAGATCTTCATTGAGCTGTCAAGTCTTTTTTTCTGAGTTGCAGCTGTTTTCTCTTGTTCTGCCCCGTGATCAATGGGGGCTTTCTTGACACTGTCATCTTGTCTGGTCAATGCCCAGAACTGGATGCCTTATAATTTCCCAGAACTAGGCAACTGCATGACTCAGAGCATGTGGTTATAATTGTGGCACAGTCCTTTTTATTTCAACGCTAGTTACAGTGCTTGAACACGAATGATGTGTGCAAATGCTGCCTGGGATTTAAAAGGAACACTCCAACACCATTCTTTCCTTCAAACAATAAGTACTGCTGTGATCAAGGTATTGTTCTCCGGCCTTTTAGACTATGGCCATTATTATCCAGGTTGTTATAAATGAAAGGTTATTATAGCTCCCTAATAAGTCCTGGAAAAGTGTCCAGCTGCTACAAAACATAGCTGTTAGAGTTCACATACTCACATGGGTAGACTTTTCTCCTTGATCTTGTTCCCAAAACCTCTGTTGATAAACAAAGGAAGACCCCGCATGGGGAGCAAGTAGCCCATACCTTATTGTGGGTAAAGTGTCATACATCATAAAGAGAAACCCCTGCTCATTTTACAATGCTATGAAGAGTTCTGATCCGTGCCACCTAAGCTTCGCTGCCCTGCCGCGACATGACCTGTGCTGGAGGACCACTACCATAAATGTAACTAGAAAGATACAGCCATGTGGTCACTCTAAATATTTTCTGTGTGAACCGCATTTGTCCTGACATTTTAGACCACATTTTGATGTTATATCTCATGCTGAATAGTTTCCTGTGCAGACATCATCAGTGAACTAAGGAATTAGGTGCTCTCTATTGTGCCAAAAAATGTCAGATCCTACACTTTTCCTTCTACATTAAGTCCTTTTCCATCACTTTAACCTATCTTTATATTGGTAATTATGGCTTGGGAATTTGATTATGGTTTGTCATTGATATTGCTGTGATTCATAAAGGATAAGGGTAGGAAACAAGCTTGGTCATAGGAAGAGATGAGTCAGAGCTTTATCAATTATGTTAGACCACTATTGCTACATGCCTGCTGTCTTTAAACTGCTCAAAGCATGCTTGTATCTGGCTTGCATGATCAGACTCCTTTTCCATGCAGTGTGTGTAAGGGGATTGAGCTTAAAACCAATATTAAAATGGAATGTGGTTGAGAAGTGCAAACAGATCTAGAAACACAAAACTGCTTTCAATCCAGTAACACGTGTACCCAAAGGAATCTTAGACCAAGATGGAGAAGGTGGAAAGTTATTTTGCCTGCTCTGGGTGACAGTGGCACAGTATCAGGGACTCATAATTAGTTTCACCCTGGCTGTATATGGCTCAAAGAGGAGAACTGAAAACCTGTGTTATGCTCTTCTCTGGGCAGTACCCACAAGTAGATACTTTCCAGTTTCCCAGAGCTCAGCAGTTCTGTGACTCAAGGCATACAATTATAATTGTTTCTGACAAGCCTCTCAGTCTTTTTGATTTCTACAAAGTCCTGGAGGCCAGCTGATCTGCCCATATAGTGTATGAAATCCAAAAGAAATATTGCAATAGGATGTTAAAAAAGCAGAGGTTCCCTTTTTGTCTTAGAAAGGCACATAGGACACAGATACAGTCTAAGCAGAAATGGTTGCAATTAGTAATATTTTGATCCTGCTGCCATGTTGTGATTGTAAGGAAGCATGAAAATTAACATTGTTGTAGTTATATTGATAAAGGTGACCAGTCATGTACCATTTGGGGTCACATGAAAGAGCCCTAGCTGCTACAGAGCAGGTGATGAAGCAGGTATTCAGCACACTCTGAATGATAGAACAGCAACAGTGCTGTCAAGGGTTTCTGTCAAGACTCCTAGCAAACACTAAAGGTTCAAGGATCATGAGATCCAAACCCACTTTATCCAGTGCATGCAAAAGTTAATTTTATCCCATATTCTACAATTTAACAACCTAATAGTAAACTCATGCTGTACATGTTGTCTTCCCCATCTAGCAGTTTTCCTACTCAGTAATTATTTGTGCTGTTACAGCTTTACGTCTGCTCCTTTTCAAGCTCCTATTTTTTTTTTATCATCTATGCCTTTGGAGCTGATGAAGCATAAGCTGCTGCAGGGATCTACTGTCTCTTTTTAGGGTCTTTTCATGCATCTCATCTTTCAGGAAGATTAGCAGAAGACCTCTCCTTCCTTGATCAAAATACAGGATTGTATCCTGAGATGCTACATTAACTTCATCCTTTTCCTATCCTTCCTTGTTTCTTCCTTCTTTGGATAATAATATCAGTTCCTTAAAGGAAAGAGGTGTGGGGGAACCTTTCCAGTTTCTTTGAGCACCATTAACTTTGATTTCTTTGCTGTTGGAGCAGGGGAAGTACATGGGAGCAGGGAGAAGCTGATGGTCAGGCAGAGGCAGAATTTGTGAGGAAGTAAGGGCTTTTCAAATCATCATCAGATTTGACCTCATACAGGAGAAAAAAGGTCATTCACAAAAGTATGGCAAGTAGACTGAGAGCTGGGAAACTCGGGGCAGTTCTAGAGCATAAAGAACACATAATCTGAGAGCAAGCAAAGTCCCATGAACATTCTGTCAATTCCCTTTAAAAACCAAATATAATCCAGAGTAACTAGACAGCTAACTAATCAGTACCACTGCCCATCAAATATCTCCAAAAACAGTAAACACCAGCTGTAGCTCAGCTAATATCGACAGCTCACAAAGAAGAAACTTTAAATCAGAGCTGTATTTCTAGTCAGGGCCCTTTAAATTATTTTAAAATCCTTTTTATTTTAGAAATCAAAATTATAACTAACACATAGAATAGTGGGAAAGAAATAAATACAATACAAAGAATAATCTAGTATTCTTTACTGTTGAACTCAATAGTTCAAAGATAAGTAATCCTTTCAGAGCTCCAAAACCACTCTGTATGCATAAAAGACCTTTAAAAAGGGGTGCAAAGAAACAACTTGGATGCAATTTAGCTTTCAAAGAAAGAACCCCTGAGACCAGGAAATGAACCACAAAGACTTTTATTTTTCTCGTACTGTTGTCTTCTATGAATGAATGAAAGAATGGTCATTTCTTTTTATTCTCTGTCATAGAAGCTTAGGTCTTATACCTTAACCTTTCTAACTGCCATCTTGTGTACCCTACAACTGTTGTCTTCTTTTTTCTCTAGCTGCCTGTCTGAAGCTATAAAGGGTGACCTTGTTTTCCTTGTGCCTAGGAATATAGCTTATGGTCCCGTTGTGCTCTACCTACTCCTCTTCATTTTCTCATATGGCTTTTCTGACACTAGAAAACCCTTCCATCAAAAAGTCAACCAGATGGGTAGCTAACTATATGCTGGGGGAGAATGTGAAGGTTCTGAAATTTCACATGTCTGAATGAGTTAAAAGAACTATCAGATCCTTCTGCCTTGCATCAGAATACAGAAGCAGATGCTGAAATGTTAGTAATTGAACAGCTTTTTAAAGACAGGGAAAAAAAACTCAGTGGAATGAGTTAATTAGATAATGAAGGGATAGATTTAGTAATTAATTCAGGTTACATAAAGCTTTTGAGAATACTGCACAGAAAACTCATTGAGAAAGGTCCATCAGGGGCTTGAATGTTCTCCCCCTCCTTCTTCTGACATTTCTGCCTCCTTAATGTGAAATCGTTTCTGAAAAAATGCTCCCAAAATTTTTGATAGAACTCAATATGTAGTCATCAGTGAGTACAGAGATTTTTTTCATGCTTCTGAACAAATGTTTAAGCCATTTGCTTTGGCAAGAAGGGTGAAAGATCTTGTATTAGATATGTGCAGATTAAACTTCTTGATAAGAATTCTGCTATGGGAATACACCTGGAGATCAGTGACAGAAAAAAGGACATACTCGTGTTGCTGATGAAAGGGGTGCACAAACTGTACGTGTATCTACACATGCTAGAGAAAACGGGGTAGTTTTTAATCTCACATAACACAGATGACTTCATTTAATCTGCTGTCATATAGTATCTATTTTATCTTCTGTAGTATGCTTTGGATTGCTTATAATTGGGATTCACACCTTTCATTGATTAGACCAAAATATTGGAATTGGAGTCTGAATACTTGTTAAATGCCACCATCACACATGCAAATTTCCCAGGAGGTGATCTCCTGTGGTCTTTGGAGATACAGCTCACCTTAGCAGATCTATAACCTCACATGACATCTACCACTGCTTCATAGAGGTAGGGCTGAACATTTACCCATCCAGAGGTTACTAGGAATCATGAAGGGTCTCATGATTGAGTGGGAAGCCTATCATATCAGCCCCAAACATTAGAGGTTAAATTAACAAAAGCTTTTAGACAGGATTTAGATGCTTTGTAACTTTAGGCATTCCTACAGATACAGTTCCCTGGCTTTTAAGGTGCTTGAAATCTCCAGGTGTCAATGTTTTCACTAGGTCAATTCTGGAGCATGCTAAAGATTAATTGCTTCTGTCTCAGCATCACTGGAGACCCAGGCAGGTACTTCATTCCAGGCTTTGATTAGGCTTGAGGTGTTCCTGCCTGCCTCAAATGTGATGCTTAGTCTTGTCAAAATTGGCATGTTAGAATAGAGCCCATACTGAGCCAGCTACAGAAATCAGAGGAGCTAGCTGCCTCTGCAGATCAGGATGATCACTCAGAGCACTTGATGCTCATTCAATTCTTCCTCAGTTCAGTTTCTTGCGCCTATCAGAGAGGTCCCTTCATTAGGAACTTACAAAATACCACACAGTACTTAATATTGTCACAGTCTCTTCTGCTGTAGCTGTTTTAAGGATATTTAAGTTTTTCCTTGGCTAAACAGAAAACCAGTGATGCTGTAGCATTAATGTATGTGGGGACTGATCATGTCTCTTCCTCTCATGAGAGTGACTTAACCATCAGAAGAGACTTTGAATTCTTCTTTTTATAAAATATGGTTATTCTGTGAAAAATGGAATTCCAGTATGAGGGACTGGGAGAGCAAATCTGTGAACACTGGTCTGACATGCTCAGGCTCCTGGCTGGAAGCTTAAACCACTAGCCTGAGCAAAAGACAGGAGTGCCACAGCCATCAAATCATTTGGTGAAAAAAAAAAAACCATTAGCTGTGGATCAGGTTCCAGAGTATGCTGCTTCACTAGAAGTCTGCACCACCCTGTAACAGAGACACTGATTTTATACTCCCCAACACAGCATAGACAGATTTTTTAAGTGTATACCTTTTCTACTGACCAGCCTAGGCAATCCCTGATAAGCACATTTACCTTGTAAATCACATATGTAGAAACCAACCTTCCTCTACAAAAGTTGTGTGGCACATTTACTGTTACTTTGAAGCATACTAAGTTAAGGTAGAGAATACACTTGAAAAATGAGAGACAAATATCTGAAAACAGCTGATTACAAAGTATGTTTCATTACACATGTCCCTGAACACTAGTATGTATTAAAAAGGTGAGTACTGACTATGGAGTCAAATGTAGAAGTGCAGTTGATGCATATACATGAAATCCTCTAAAATCAAGGATATACCTGCTTATGTGATTAAAATAAGAATCAACATTATATTAAATAAAATGTGACTGCCAAGATATTTGAACTAATTTTATACCTTTGTACGAGTCATCTGCATTTGTCATCTATCACAAAGTACTGGTAAAGGTACCTCCACTTGTAAAGCATGTACCACAAAGCTGAACAATGTATTTGTGTGGAAACAACTGCTTAAGAAACAAATTATATCTTGTGTAATAAATCAGTTCCTCAAAATCATGGTCTTTTTTATGAATCTCAAAGCAGGAGCTTTAAAATTCAGATCCCACATGGATGCCAAGAAACCAAAGCAAGCCATTCTTCATAGGATTTCACTGTGATAATGACCACAGCAGTGGCAGTAAAAGTATTACAGATGAGCTGAACCGAATGTGATATGAGTTAAATATCTAAAGTACAATTCATCAGCAGTGCATAAATAAGTAGGGATAGACAAAGAGGAGTAAAAAATATATACTTCATTCTAGCAATACATTCAGTAACTTTCCATAACCCATTTCATTTTTCCACTGATTTTTTGAGCCAAACATTCAAGACTTATTTGAAACTGAAGATAATGTTAACACTTTGTCAAGCATTTGAATCGCTTCCAGCATATTGTAGTATAATCCGCTGTCCACAAACATCCCCTTCATTATTGCCTAATTACATGCAAATTTCATAAAATGAATGAGTTTTAAGTACTTGTCAATCTGTCATCCTAGGAACCACTGAAACATTTTGACTGCTAGATAAATAATCAGCAATAATCACACTATGCAAATTTGATATTTTCTGTACAATTATCTGAAACCATAAATAACTGGACACAAAGACATTTGGCATTCTCTCAGAAAGACTTGACCTACAGGCTTTTCTATTCCCAACAAACATGCCAGCAGAATTTTTAAATTTCTCCCTAGCTAAATGTGACCAGAAGAAAAAAATCATAGCTATTTAGTGTATTAATGTTTTGTTTCAACCTGAACAAGTTGTTTTTCTTCTGTTTTATAATAATAATAAAAAATATGTTTATGACATTTGTTTTTCTCAATTCAACTTCTTACCAAAATTTCATTTCTTTTGTTCCTTGTTTTCATCTGTAATTATCAAGTTGTATTTTGGTTTTTGCTTAACTTCTTTTCCTCCCCCTCATACTTGTAGATTTCTGTAGTGTTTCCTACCATGATTCATTTCTACACTTCTGATGCATTGCAGGCACTTCAGCAGAAACAATACCAGGAGGCTCATTATGAGGATTACAGACAAGCTCAGAAATACATAAACAGTGAATGCCAGTGAACTTGTGGACATCACAACTACTTTTAGTTCCTGTTTACTCTTTAGGATTGTATTTGGTGTCTGTGTGCATATATGTGCATATGCATCTTTCTGGGTGTATTTTATGAATGTGTTTTGAATGCTTAAATGTTGGCTCAGAATCTGATGTTTTTTCTGTAAACTGTAATAAAGCTCTTGAAAACATAAACAAGAAAGTATTTTTTTTCATTTTTCCAACTTCAAGTTTTCTCTGAGATAGATAATTCCACTAATGTTAGCCACTGAAACAGCACAAAAGCTAGATAGTAAGCAAATATCACAAGGTCTATTTTTAAGACTAGTTTTTTTTTTGTTAGTTTATAAATAAATGAATATTAATTACAGTTGCACTATTTGTTTAAGGATTATTGGCCTTGATTTGGCTGCCAGTAAAGTGTCAGGAATCTGCATGTTGATATTAACACAGTTATTATATAGAGATTATTTTCATCTTTTTGTTCTTTAGGCTTTCCACAGCTAAGACAATTGCTTATACAGAATCATTTATTTGACCAATTTCACCAATTCTGAGATCTCAGACTGTCTTTGGATAAGATTTAGTTTCAATAACACACAAACAGGAAAAAGAAAAATTAAATTAAAAACTTAAATGACAGATATTTGTCGAAACTAATCTTGAAATATAAAAAAAAACCCCTGGTAACAGGATTTTTATATATATTTTTTTTAATTGGAATGTGCAGTACAAACTAGAAGTGCATATCTATGCTACTTTACTTATCATAAGACCCACTGCTGCATAACAAAAACTATGGAAATTTCAAGTTATCAGTATATTCAGTGAATAACTCTTTAGTGCAGAAATATGAGAATTATTTTAAATACCGAATAAATATGGCAATGTAACAATTTTGTCATGAATCATTCGTGATCTTGAAAAAAATTAATGGAATTAATCAGATAAATGATGCTTTTTGAACAATTTACGTGCTTACAGAGAATCTTGGCAATGTGTTAAAAGGTCAACAGCTTATTTTCCAATACCTGCTAATATATTTAAAAAGTGTCATTTTGCTTATTTATTCATCACAGGTAAGAAATCAACAGCAAGAGTAATTCAATACAATACAGCCAGCTTTTTCTGGGCAGATTAACAGTTAAGAGGTGACAAGGTAATGACCATCTTTATTTGCTCTCCACACTAAGCTCTGGCAAATAGGTGACAGCTACGTAACATAAAGCCTGATGCATTTTCAGTATACTTACAGGTTCAAAATCACCTCTCTGAAACCCTTTTTCTTATCAGGGATCTTAATGGAATTACTTTCTATCATCTTAGCTATTCAGTATTCAAATATTTGAATTCAACAGAGGCATGTTGAAATGTGCATTTGCAAATTGTTTCAGGACTTGCAGAAGCAGCAACAAGCCCAGCCAATAAATGTGTACCCACTGGAAAAGAAAAAGGAAAATGTGTCTCAGGCTGTCCTTTCCCAAAGACTGACAACATAAGTAGGAACCACAATAAAATTTGTGTGGTGGTTACTTAAAGCCTGTACAGGCCAGTGTTCCAAACAGCACCATTTAAATTGTGATTGCTCTGGAATGGCAAAACATTAGGATTCTGGATCCAATGTATTTTTATAAATAAAGTCTCTTGTGCCTTTTACACATTCATTTTCTTCATTTCTTTGAATCTACTTCACATATTTGTATGTTTAAAATGAAGGTGAATATTTCAAAAGTAGGATATAAAGTGGCGAATATATTGCCATTAGCTGAGCAGAGGATGGTACCATGTGAAGAGAGGGGAAAATGCACAGATAAAGGCTGATTAATTAATTTTTTATTTTTTTTTTTTCCATAGTACAAAAATACCAGGAAAGGACGTTCTCCTTTAAACAGTCTTTCACTGAGAAGTGATGTGTTATTTTTTATAAGAACAGCAGCTTGTTTTGAGAGAAGAATTAACAATGATTATTTATTGCCAAGTAAATACCAGGTCTTATCTGGAACAATAACTCTCATTTGTGATGTAACAGGACTTACCAATGAAGGATGTCTGCTTTCATTTGCTGCCACAAATTCAAAAACTAAGTGCAAAACTGATGGAGAGTTAATTATATATGACTGTAGAAATTATGCCATATCCAGATTCCAGACCCAAGTACATTTTCCAGTACTCACTCAATGTCACTTACATTAATTCGAACATCCATTTGTCCTCTTACTTTGCTTCCTTGCTTGTTTCTTTGCTTCCTTGCCTCCTTGTTTGCTTCCTTCCATCTGTCCGTCCGTCCATCCATCCATCCATCCATCCATCCATCCATCCATCCATCCATCCACTGCTGTTATTTAGCTGTACTTAGAACCCAAATGATGGGGTAAGAAAAAGCAGTTAGAGAGTAAAGCAGTTAAAGAGTGACATTATCAGTACCAATTTGACTTTTCTGACTAGCAGAGCATGAAGTTAATGCAGCTGACAAGGATGAGCTTGATTCCCTTTAATGAGACTATGTAAAGGATTAGGAAATTCAGTATCCAAAACTTTGAGGAGAAGGAAGAGAAAGGGGAAAAAAAAAGAAAACCCAAACAAAACACCTGAAAAAAGTTCCTGAAATTTAATTTTTTAAAATTCATTTTTTCAGATTAAACACATACAGTGGCCTCTTTTGCCAGACAAAATCTTGACACCCCTTGGACTATAATCCAAGCACACTTGCCTACTAATTGCAAAGTTGTCTTCTACCTTTATGACAGCTTTATCTGACCAGTACTGGCTAATGCCACTGGGCAGAGATACGTTGGTCTTGCCTTGCATCCCAAATAGAAGATATTTTCGACTGCTGTATTAGTGGCTGTACTGATCCTTTCCAAACTGTGTACAGGTCCTGTTTCTACAAGATAAAAGAAATATTAGAGATTGAATTTTGAGGCGGTTCCTATGCAATCCCTGGAAAAAATTCTAGGAATCAGTTCATGCCTTCAGATTTATTTATGTTTTTAATACAGTCCTTACTGCAACAATTAACTTTAGCACACATCCGCTGTTCAGCATACGAATTCCCCATTGTTTTTTGGGGAAATATTTGCTTGTACATATGTAAGTAGATATTTAAACAGCTCTTCTGAATCATGTTCGACTGCTAAGAAGCTTCAAGGAAAACTTTTTCTTGAAAAGGAATTCTATAAAATTCTAAGAAATATGCCATATATGCAGAACAAGTACAAAAAAAAAAAAAAAAAAAGGAAATATAAGTCATTTCCCAGCAGAATTAACAGAGGATTATGCTCAAACTAGAGTATTAAGTTTTCTTCTCTTCTTCCTAAAATATGCACGTTTTTTTCCAGCCAGATGAAAAGACTGAACAGAAGCATAGATGAGGAAAGATCTAAAAATGACACCCATTGAGCTACTGCAGATTTGGCAAATAAGGGATGGAGAAGAAATCTCATGTGGTCTAGCTGATCCAAGCATAGAAGGTCAAGCTCACCTCCAATTTGAAACAGACAGCAAAAGCATGAAAAGCCTTCTAAATGAGGAACCAAATAAAAAAGAATCTTCACTGAATGCTCTACAATCAAAAACAAAAAAAAAAGTCAGTTTTTTGTGATTCACGAGTGAGGGTAAAATCAGATAAGGGCTAATTTCTAAGTCCTTTTTATCATTTCGCTCTGGTGTTAGCAATATATTCAAACTATAGTTTTAACTTTGCTGAAGTTAACATTTTGAGTGTTGAAAATTATAGAAGGAAACAAAAAAAATGTTATTGCTGAAGTACTGGTTGATGCAGTACATGAGAAAGGAAACCCAATAATTTTGCAGACTGTAAACATCGCACGGTGCATATCCCCAGTGGATACCTTGATACCTGTGGTCAACTTCAGGACTATAAATGAGATAATAAGGTAACCTGGAAGGCACAGAAACAAGAATAACTTGGAATGATATATTTACTTTCTTTTGAGAGGTCATGGGTTCATTTTTTGAGCTCAGGGGAGAAGTGAGGCTACAGAAGGCTGAAAAATTGTGACATACACGAAATAGGCATCTTGCGTCCAAGGCTGGTACCCACTGTTGTTTTGAACCATGGTGTTAATGAATCTGATTGCATTGGGTCTGTCCAATATGGAGCTAAATTTCCCCATAGCAGCCTTCATAGTTCTGTGCTTTGTATTGGTAGCTAGAAAGGTGTTGATAACACAAGTGTTTTGACTACTGCTGAGAAATACTCACACAGCATCAAGGCTGTCACTACAACATTCCCTCTCACCAGCACAGTGGGGGTGGGCAAGAGCCTGGGAGGGGGCACAGCCAGGAGAGCTGACCCAAACTGACCAAAGGGATATTCCATAACATATGATGGATGTTCAACAATAAGAGCTAAGGAAAAGGAGGAGGAAGGAGGGGAATTTGTTATTACTGTGTTTGTTTTACAGAGAATCCACTAACATGTACTGATGCCCCATATCCTGGGAGCAATCTGGACATCACCTGCTGATGGGAATTAGAGAATAAATCTTTTGTTTTCCTTTGCTTCTGCGTGTGTTTTTTGCTTCTGATTTATTAAACTACCTTTATCTTGACCCATGAATTTTTTTCCGCTTTATTTTCTACCCCAACTGTCCTGCTGAGAAAGGGAGTGATAGAGCAGCTTGGTGGGAAACTGGTGTCCAGCCAAGCTCAACACACCACACAAATGTAGAGTTAGTTTTATTGTAGGAATTTTCGTGTATTTTTTGTGCATATAGCGAAATTTTACTGACTATTAGGTTAATAAAAGTTCTAATATTTTTCTTCTAAGATCCTTCAGGCCTTGTTCTTTAATATAGTTTTTTTTCTGAGGCTGTTAGATATTGTGTCTACACTAAACAACATAGAATCTAATTACTGAGCAGAATCAGTACTGTGTTGTTGGGGTTTTTAAATGAATTTTAAATGAGAATGAGTTATAGAGATTGCAGTATTCAGATACTTAGCATCAAAACAAAATATCCTATGTGAATTTAACATAATCAGAAATAAATAACTTGGCAAATAATTTAGTGGGGCAGTATAACAATCATTATTCCTCTTTCAGTTCTCTAGTGATTCTAAACTGAATACTCCAAATATTTTCTGTACTGGTGGTACTTTATGGTGAGATTTCCACTAAATACCAATGGAAAAAAGGTTGGCAAAATGGAGTGCCAGCAAAATCACAGTTTGGAGAGCAAAAGGAGAGGTGTACCATTCTACATCCACCAGAACCTCATTTTGATTAGGTATATCTTGAAATAAATTTTAAATAAAAAGGAAAAAATCCTTCTTCAATAGTTAAAGAAAAATTTCAACAAATTCTATGTTTTCTTGGAAGAAGTTAATTTTGATGAAATATCATGTTATGTTAAGGAAATGTCTTGCCAGAAGTCTTTCAAGCAACTGTATTATCAAATATAAAATGAAGTATGCCTTAAAAAAACTGTATTTGCTTCAAGCCAAGCATTTAAGTATTTAATGTTTGAAGAACTAAGCTAGACATTTCAGTGAGAAAGATAACCTTATCTTGGCCAGGTAGACTCTATCAGTATGATGCAGTCAACACCTGCTGCAGTTCACTCACTGCTTCTGTACTGACCCATTTCTTATTCATCCTTCAATATTGCAAGCAAATACAGCCGCTAGCAATGAAGGTAAAGCCCAGCTGTCCATTCTGGTGCTCACTGCTGCAGTAAATACTATTTTGCTTGGAAAGAAATTTGATGGGGAAACCTCACTCTGAGCTGCAGGCTTATATTGGGACAGTCATATATACTTGTGCGGAAGATACAAGCACAGTCCATCAGCAGTTAGGAGCTGTGAGGAAACAAAGGCTGCTCAGTACAGACACAGAAAACTACATCATAAACTAACAAACAGGCACAAATCTGACCCTTTTCACTCCCTTCAATCCTTTTCCTCTGAGCTGAATTTCAAGCATGTCTCTGAAAGCTTGGAAATTCTAGATTTCTTAACAAAAATATTGTAAATAATCTGGTCACTAAACCATTATATCTGAAGTTTGAAATGTGCTGCAGGTTAAACTAAGACATCTGCTTCTGAAGAGTTTTTTCAGCCTAATTGCTTTACACTAGAAAAAGTCAATGGCACAGTCATACCAGCTTAAAATAAAGTTCTTTGGGAAATTTAGGACAGTTTTAATTATAGACTTTCCTATTTGCTTTACCTATAACAGCAGTACAAGCTATGTGTTTGAGCTCCTTGTCATAGTTACGAGTGTTACTAGATATGTATAACACTTCTAATCTCTGTGGCTTCAACACATCATATTTTACAGACTCACTGTTTCATAAAGAAAAATATTAATACATATTACTACATCCAGCAATCCCTTGAAATACATACAATAATAAAAAATATTTTTCTTTGTTGTTTTGGTATTACATGCATTTTTTTATAATACTGTCATTCTTACTCCATTTCTAAGGTCAGTCCTTTTTGCCAGTAGTTAACCTGTAGAGGTAAGTGGCATTTAAAGTATATTTCTGTCCATCAGCTCCTTTGAATGCCAGTATCTTGACAGGAATTATTGTGCATTTATCAGCAGGGCTATGGATAGTCCCATTAAGTTATCATAGCACTAGGCTATTCATGAAGCTTTTCCCTATCACTTAAAATTCTTGAATAAATTTATTTACCAAAAGTGTTACATGCAATAATAAGTTACAAGTATATCATGTGAAGTAAGTCATATCTCAGGTTTTGTTGCCTTTATTATTCATTACGCATCTATACCTGTTTCTCCTATGCCTTCATTGCCTGTGCAATACATTAGGGAGCAAGATGTCAGATACTGTGTGCTACTTCTCAAGTGATAGAGCTTTACCAACAGAAACTCTGGCTTAGTGACCTCCTACATTGAACTATTGATTGCAGAGCAAATAATTGGGTTTCAAGAACTTTTCAATTGGTTCTGCACAAATTTTTAGAGAGTAGAGGCAGTGGTGGAAAAATGACATCTGGGGACAGTATAAACTGCAGCTTCTTTCCTCTAACATGTATCTTCCCCACTGGAGCTGGTGAGTGGTTTCTGTCACTGGGGCAATTCATGGTGATTCAGCACTTTATTTAATGCATTAAGTGACTTCTACAGTCAAAGCTTACTGATCTTGGTTGATACAGTTAAGTTTTGATTAAATTTTTCATCAAAGAAAGATTCAATTTTTGGTAAACCAGTTCACATTTCACCCCAGCGGTTTCTTAGCTAGCTCTACTCTTGACAATTTTGATAGACTTGTTGCAATTGTTGAGGAATATGTTAGGATCTGTGGTGGAAGTCTTTGCTAAGTCAGTGCTGCAATAGTTGAATGGTGATGAGTTGCAGCCTGGTGCTCCTCCAGGTTGAGTTAAGATATTGGGAGAATGTGTTAGATCTAACCCAACCCTAAACACTAGAGACCTTTTAACTGAGATTGCAACCTTGATGACAGAAAATAATGGTGAAAATATGTATAGATAAATGAAAAAATTGACGCTGTGCCATGGCCCATATTCAGCTAAGTATACACTGTTTTTCAGTCAATTGTTGAGAGTTTTCAGTAAGATAAAAGATGCTTTGCTATGAGATATGTATATGTATCATATTACCTACTGAAGAACAGGACAGACTGTTAACTTATTGTGCTGGTTTACATAAATTATAGTTTATAAAATGAATAAAAGGGAGACTGGTGGTATAAAATAATCTAAAAATTGTACCACTATATGACTCTAAATCAAGTAAAAAACCTGTTTACTAAAATATAAAAAACATGATATAAATTTGTAATCAATTCTTTACATTAGTGTTCAGGCTGGCTTTTCAGTTCAACAGAATCATACATATGCCCCCTACAAGGCCAGTGACTTGATGTCCTTAAGCAAAATTTTCATTTTTGATTCATAACATAAAAAATCAGTATGATTCTGAAAGCCACATTAGCCAAAAGATTTAACCACTTTTTCAGAATAGAGTATAAAAATGGGTGCAGTCTACCAATAAGTGGAAAAAAACCTGATTTCTAGTTAAAGTGTATGACATTTACAGAATGTCTAACTTCCTTTCAGTCCTTAAGTCACTGTTGATCTCAGTGCCAGTGACTCACCTCCTTTCTTTCCTCCACATAAATTACTGGTTTTCCACCTCAAAAATCACTGTACAAATCCTGCCTTTCTCATCACTCTCACTCTTCAGTGTCCACAAAGTATGCTACTAAATGCTCTAAACTTGGCTCACACAGTTAATAATAAAGCAATAGATTTTTACTTTTTGGTAGTGGTAGCAGGGGTGGTTGTCACGGATTTCAGAAGATAATTAAAGCCCATAAGAACAGCTTTCAGTTTCCTTTCAAAACTGATCTAAACATTGTTCCTTGCTGCTACAGCTGTGGGATTTTTTTATGGGAATGGCAGATGAGGTATGTTATCAATCACAAAAGGCTCTATTAATTTTATCACAACTCCAATGACTGTTGACATTAAATGGCACAAATTTGGCCATTGTGGTCCCTGAGGTAGTGCATCTTCACATCCTTTCAAATGCTAATTATGTTTTTGACCTTAAAAAAAAGAGAGGCTGTTTTTATCCCCATCAAGCCCGCTTTCCCTCTCTCCTGGTAGCAGAAATATTTTCACAGGGCCATTTCTCTGCCCACACTGCTTTGCTGGTGGGATTTTTCCCTTTTTAAGTGTTTTCTTCTCTTTTTTATTTTTTTTTTTTTTTTCTTAATAGAAAAACATCCTTATAAGATTTCAATAGCTATTGAAAGGAAGGGTTGCTACACAGTAGTGCTGACATTAGCTTTCACTGAGATGAAGAGAAGAGATCTCTTGATGATGAAGACATTTCAAGGACACCACTGGAATGGAATAGCTTCCTCTCTGGGTCAGTCAGTGCTTCAGATTGCTTAATTACTGCAAATTCATGCAGGTAACTGCAATGAACACATGGGAAGCCATTAGGAGGTCTCATCTCTTGTTTAACTTCTGAAAGAAAAAAAGATAATTGTTGAAATGGTGAAAGAGTTTTGCTCAAGCTTTTCATAGGATATCACTACCTGTCAGTCATTGGGAACTGTCTAAAATAGTTTTTGTCATCTCCATATTAATATTAAGCATATTATATTAAACAAAATGGCTATGTCATATCTTTTTCAAGGTCATCTGAATTATAACAGCAGCACTGTGTCATTTTACATGAAACAGGATATTTTGTACTTTATTTATTTGGATATACTTACAGTCCTCCTTACAATATCTTTTCTGAAATGTTAGTTCTTTTGCTGTGTCTTTCCATTTAACTAGAAATTAAAGCACTTTTATTCTAAAAAAAACCCAACCACACACAAGCAGAATGCAGTACATTCTTTACTATTTAAGATGACAGGTGTTTATTGCACCCGAACATAACCTCATGCTCACAAAAAGGAAGTGTGAATATATGGGATCTTTCTTGCCAAATTTTTCCTCAGCCTTTTAAACTGAAACTCAGTTGAAGTCAGGGAACTAAGGGCAGAATTCCACTCTTTCATATTGGGCAGCAGGTGATGAGATTAAAAGAATGTCAAAAAAACCCCCTACAATATATATGAGCATAAGCATCAAGACAAAGTGTTGCATCCTACATTTGGGCCACTCCTCTCTTTCAGGTTCCTGCCCCCAGTTTTTTACCTTCTGGGCATGATGTGCCATGTTATGGAATACCTCTTTGGTCAGCTCAGGTCAGATGCCCTGTCTCTGCTCCCTCCCGGCTTACCTTCCTCCCTGGCAGAGCATGAGACTCAGAAAGTCCTTGGCCAGACCAAAACAGAGGGTCTGGAAAACTGCTTGGTAGAAAAGGTCCTGGGAGTGCTGATTGACAGAGCTGAACTTGAGCCAGCTTGTGCCCATGGCAGCCAAGAAAGCCAACAGCATCCTGGCCTGTATCAGCAATAATGTGGTCAGCAGGGCCAGAGCAGTGATCACCCCCCTGTACTCAGCACTGGTGAGGATGCATCTTGAATCCTGTGCTCAGTTCTGGGACCCTCATTACAAGAGACATTGAGGTGCTCAGGTGGGTCCAGAAAAGAACAACAAAGCCAGTGAATTGTCTGGAGCACAAGTCTGGTGAGGATCGGCTGAGAGAACTGGGATTGTTTAGTCTGGAGAAGAGAAGGCTCAGGGAGACCTTATCACTCTACAACTACCTGAAATGAGGTTGTAGTGAGGTGAGGGTCAGTCTCTTATCCCAAGTAACAAGCAATAGTATCAGAGGTAATAGTGTCAAGCCGTGCCAGGGAACGTTTAGATTGAGTACTAAGAAAAATTTCTCCACAGAGAGGGTGATCAGGTGTTGGAATAGGCTGCCCAGAGAAGTGGTGGAGTTACTGTGCCTGGAAGTGTTCAAAAACTGTGTAGATGGTTTGATGGTGGTCTTGGCAGTCCTGGGGTGATGGTTGGACTTGATGATCTTAAAGGATTTTTCCAACTTAGTTGATTCTATGATTCAGATCAGGTCTTGATTCACAGACTGCTTTTACTGTAAAATTAATATCAGAATCCAGACTGGTAATACCCACTCAGTTTCCCTGTCAGAGGCACCTCTAGTTAAACAAAGACATCTTAGTTACACTGACTCTGGGCTTGTCAGGTCTGATGAGGTATAATGTGACAAAGACAATTTCATTCTCTCTCCTGAAAAGTCATGAAATTACACAGAGAAAACTGTGGCTTGTGTTTGGGTGTTTCTAGAAGGTGCTCTGTTTCAGAAGGCAAAGAATCAAATTTAGGATATTTTCTAGCCTATGCTATGCAGGTGACTGGGTCATGGACTGGGTCATGTACTGGGCTCATGTCCCTGCCTGGGACATGTACTGGGCCCATGTATTCATGATTGCAGGTTCAGGAACTGATTGAGTTGCAAGAAAGTACTGATGTGTTCCCACAGTAATGACCACTGTAGTAATCATAACAGAAGTTAACCCTTGGTCTTACAGTTAAGAAAGGCACAGTTTAAAACGGATGCATTTTCTAACATTAAAAGTGATCTCTTACCAAAAGTTGCTACAGCAAGTATTGTGAGTATGATGTTATTTCTTCCACAGTGCCCATGCACTGTGCATTTGAAATCAGGATCTTCGATGAGTAAGGAGCACACCATATATATATATGTATATATATATGTGGATGAATTAATGGTTTCCATCATTAAAAAGAAAAAAATAAAAGGACACATGTTTATCTAGGTTGTATATTAAGGATTTAATAGCAATCTATCTTTAAAATATTTGCAAAATATAAAGGGTTTCATTTTGGAGTATGTAACAACTCCAGAGAGAGAGAGTCTGTGCCACTGTTTTCCAAGACTTCAAGAGATAGCAAAGGCATAGTCATGTAGTGATAAAGCACTAGGATGGTGTCCAAGAGACTTTCAGTCACTTGCTAGTACTGCTTTGCTGAGAGGTATTTGAGCCAACTGTTTACTTGCCTTCAGTTCCCTCATCTGTATAAAATGGCAATGTTACTTGACCTCTGTTTTAAAGCAATCTGAGATCTTGTGAGGTGAAAAAATTTGTATGAACAGTAAGTATTATTTTAGATATGCACTTCTGTGACCCATGGCACATTTTGGCCTCAAACTTCGATGTAAAAGGATGCCTTCCACAAACATGCAACCATTATTTTGCTATGATTATTGTAATGTGATGAGGAAAAAAAGTGTTCCTTACAGTAAAGAGATTCCAATATAAAATTACAGTGAAACAATATTCAGCTATAATTGCATGGTAAAAGTCAAAAGGCACTCTTTTTCCTCTAGAAAATTACTTTGTGTCTCTCTTAAGTATGTAGAAGCCTGAGGGCATTAATAGCCCAAGAAGGTTCCTACTGTATTCTATTTATGGTGAATTATTGAGATGAGATATAACAACATCATTAGAAGCCTGATAGTGCACAGTAAATTTAAAACATCTTTATAACTGACCACACCTGTTTATATTTTGGCAGTTTTTGAGCTTGCTTTTCAGATAATGTACTGTAACACTTACCTTGGAATGAAATCATTGATTCAATGTATTCTACAGATGCATTGAATTCTTCATGATTCCCTTTGAAAGATATAATTTTTCCTGTGAAACACTAAATAGTCTTATTTGATTTATTTTTTCCCTAAGAATTCCAATACTGATGAGTCCATACTAGGAACAGGTTGCTTACCAAATTTCATTAATTTGATTTTAAAACAGTAGCTGAATTATACAAAGGAAAACAACCATGCAAAACAGACAAACTTTTATTATTCATATACTAATATAATTAAAAAAAAACCCCACCAAAACAACAAAACCAATTTGTTTTTCTTTAAATTGTCAACTTCTAGCCCCAAGCATATTTTTTATTACTAGTGCACAATCCTATAAAAATAGAGCTTTATAAATGAAAACATTGACAGACCCTTAGCGATAGTGGCACTACAGGGAATAGCTATAAACAACAATTTTATTCCTCAAGCATACCTTACCCTTGAAAGTTTACACTAATTACCTGTAGTTTTGTTAATGTTTTAAGCTGCCCTTCATCTCTCCCATCCAGACATTCCACTCAGCTTCCTCAACAGATATATTCAACAGCTTCTGTTCACACCTGACATCAATTTCCTTTGATGTTCACAGTCTAAATGAGAATGCTACAGCAAGCTGTATTTGTGAAGTATACAGGATGCCTTTAAAATGATGGCAGGTATTTTCCTCATTAAAGCAGCCATAACAGAGAGTTAGCTATGATGCTGTCCCTCACCTTCCTGCTAATTAATGACTATGATTGCAACCCAAATAAGATCAGGCAATTAAATGTGATAACATTTCAGAAGCAAAGAAAACGTACAACAATCCTGGAATAGCTTCCTGTAGATAAATAAAGTTGATCTTAGAAAAATTAACATATAAATGTACTATTCTATCAAAAAATGCACAAACAAAATAATGTAATAATTTTACTTTTAATTGAAATGTGTGCTACTATGGAGATAGAAAGTATAAGCAAGTCTCCTATCTGTTTTTAATTTGTATTAGCAGTGGAGTGGTTTTAATTCTTCAAAGGAGGATTTGTGAAAGGACATCTTTACTACAGAAATATAACCTGGGAAGAATTCTGCATTGAAATACAGAACCTGTCTTAGTTCTGTATTCTGCACCAGTGTATCCTCTAGCAGTGCTTCCTGTTGCAGGCCTGTAATGGTCATGACCAGGTACTTGGACTTTATAAGTGCACTAAAATGTTTAGCAGAAACGTAGTTAATTTTTAAATTTGTCATCATGAAGTTTCAGAAATGATGTCTGTGGTAATGAAAGGGAAAGTTGTGACTTTTGGAACTACTCGTTCCTGACAGACTGAAGCAGACAACATAGTGTCAACCTGTATTTCTTCCTGCTCCAGAGGGTTTCTGCACTCACACTGGAGCTAATGACTCATTGGTAGATTGATTTTGAAAGCTTAGGTGTTTATGCCCTTTTAGTGGTATACTTATAAGATCTGTAATATCAATATGTTATCAATACTGCATCTGTGTGCCAGTTTTAGTACAAAAGGGGTCCTAACAACAATAGGCATATGGAAAAGTCAAATGGTTTGATCAATTTTTTCTCTACTGGGGACAGTAACTTAATGAATGCCAAGTGTTGAGCAAAACGTGGGACTTCCCATGCCGTCTTTGTTTTTGTTTACCTGGATAGCCAGGGATCAAATAACATAAAATATTAAGAAAGAGGAATAGTCCCATTGGAACAGGAAAAATTTTGAGGAGTACTGTTGTAAATACATTCTTCAAGGAACACCGGGCAAGTACTGAAACTACCACACATCGGTTTTGTCTTTTTCTGTCCTTTAGATTTGATTTGAGAAACAGGAATCAATACCAGGCAGGTTTAAAATTCTCTTCCCACTACTAAACTCAATTTCCAGCAATGAGCACCCTTCTTCAGGTGTAATGTCACTATGTACATCACCTTCTGACTGGCCCACACTATATCTACAGCTCCTGCACACTCACAGGGTTGTCCTAAATTATGATCATGACTTGGGGCTGTTGGTCAATAAAAAAATGAACACGAGCCAACAGTGTGTGCTTGCAGCCCAGAAAGCCAACTGTATCTTGGGCTGCATCAAAAGGATTGTGACCAGCAGGTCAAGCGAGGTGATCCTGCCCCTCTGCTCTGCTCTCCTGAGACCTCACTTGAAGTATTGTGTGCAGTTCTGGTGTCCTCAACATAAAAAGTACACGGAACTGTTGGAACAAGTCCAGAGGAGGGCCACGAGGATGATCATGGGACTGGAGCACCTCCCGTATGAAGAGAGGCTGAGAAAGTTGGGGCTGTTCAGTCTGGAGAAGAGAAGACTGCGTGGAGAACCCATAGCAGACTTCCAATATCTGAAGGGAGCCTATAGGGATGCTGGGGAGGGACTCTTCATTAGGGACTGTAGTGATAGGACAAGGGGTA
>JAOEHX010001082.1:0-11398 GCA_025448015.1 Bolborhynchus lineola
TCATTAGAAAGCTGTGCTTCAAAGTTTTTTTTGGAAGAAGGGTATTTTTTTTTAAACTAATGCAGTTTCATCATAAACATTATGCAAATATGTTACTTAAAATCTCTATTAAAAAGGAAAGAATTGCTTGTTTAGAAGAACTTTTCTTATTAACATTATTAGTGAATTCATTCAAGCTTTGGCAATTATTAAGCAGAATGGCAAAGCAATTTTTTTTATTGTAAAAGCTGATTATTTCTTTATTCTATCAGACAAGTAGAAATAGAGAAGTTGTCATGGTTTAAACCTAGCCGTAACTCAGTGCCACGCACCTGTTCTCTCACTTCCCCCCTTCCTTCTTCCCCCTCCTGGTGGGATGGGGAGGAGAATCAAAAGAGCATAACTCCCACAGGCTGAGATGAGAACAGTCCAGTAACTAAGGTATAACAGAAACCACTACTGCTACCACCAATAATAATGATGATAAGGGAAACAACAAGAAAGGGAATACAACCACTCACCACCCGTTAACTGACACCCAGCCCCACTGAGCAGTGATCTAACCCTTCCAGGTAACTGCCCCCAGTTTATATACTGGGCATGACGTGCTGTGGCAATACCTCTTTGGTCAGTTTGGGTCAAGTGTCCTGTCTCTGCTTCTTCCCAGCTTCCCCTCCTCCCTGGCAGAGCATGAGACTCAGAAAGTCCTTGGTCAGACTAAACATTACTGAGCAACAACTAAAAACATTGGTGTTATGAGTGCTGTTCCCAGACCAAGAGTCAAAAACACAGCACGTCAGTAGCTACTAAGAAGGAGAAAAATGTCTGCTACTGCTGAACACAGGACAGATGTAAATTAAACTGCAAATATTCTCCTGCTTTTGGGTAATACACTTTTTTGGTACTTTGGTTTCCATAGACCATCTTTTTTGAGGGGCAAGGATCATTGCCAGGGTATTTTTATTATTTTCTTATATGAAGTGCCCTGCTTTTTCAAGATTTTCATACTTCATCTTTTCACACCTTCTTAAAAAAATAATAAATTTATTTACAAAATACTTCCTTCTTAAAATTAACAGGAATGGTTTCTTGCAGTTGTCTCCTTTTTTTTAATTATTCCTTCTAGCACCATACTGAGGTGGTCAGATTTTGTTTTGTGAGTAATGACATGTGGCTTCAATATCCCAGATGAAACATAATCCAAGTTAAACATGGAAGTAAATGTTTGCAGGACTGATACTTTAAGGAACTTTACAAAAAGAAATTTAGATTATGATTGATTTTGTCTTTGCCTCTTTGTTTTCCTGTGGATCTCAGGGGAATCATCTACATGAGGACTCCACTGAAAGTGATACAACTTTATGAAATGTTTTTTCTTCCCAGAACGCATTCTTCTACTAAAACTACAAAGCATTAAAGATGATCCATCTGAATCCAGCTCTACTCTTGTCACCAAGTTATCAGCCAGGACTACTGCACCCATTCATATATATTGTTAAGATTCCAGAAATTCATACACGACTTGGCAATTTAATCCAAAGGTATTGGTTCTCTCACTTTTATCAACAGATGCATTATCCACATTTTAGTTTGTTTTTTTCTTTCGGTACAGAGGCATTAATATGTTGAAGGTTTATATTGAAATCTACTTTAACACATTCCTGGTTTTCTGTTAGAAGTCTATGTACATCCTATAACTTTCACGAGTCATTGTTCTCTCTATGTACTTTCCAATTCATTACATACTTTAAAGCTGAAATATCTGTACAGTCCTTTCCTGAGCATTTTTTTTTCTTCTTTGTTTCTTTAATTTCTGAGTCTGGATTTTCCAGATCTATTAAACTTCTTAGTTTAATAACAGCATTGCTTCAACTCTATTAGCTAAGACATTCCTAAGAAATGTACCTGTGTCATGTGAATACTGTCATGTGACAATACTAAATCACTCTTTCAATCACTTTAGCACTCAAAGCAGTGGTAAGCTAAAGAAAATAAAACACATAAAAATATCAATCTTTGGTGTGGCCTGGGAGATGCTAAAAATAATATTAAAGCCATAAGAAACTCATACACTTGAAAGGCAGCACAAGAATATGACTTGCATATCTCTGTTTTTTATGGAAGAATAAATTATTGGGGTTTTTTTCCTCTCCAAATCAAGGTTTGTTTTGATTAATCATTTAAGAAATTATGGAAGAAATTAAAGCAATACTACATATGCAACTTAAAATTGACACATTTTAAGTGTTTCTAAGGTCTCAAGATGAGGCTATGTAATCACCCTGCTCCATGCACAAAAGCAGGTCCATACGTATTTCTGTGTACAAAAATTATCGCAACCTAAGTCTTTGCCTGATAAGTTTGCAAATACATGAGGTTCATAACCTGAGAATTTAGCTGGCAGCATAAAAGCAGTCAAAAGCATACCTGAAAAATTTTCTGATACTGCAATTCTTTCTCTCATTTTAGATTTCAGTAAAGAGCACAACACAATATAAATCATGATGGCTGTATAACTGAGAAGTACATTGGAACTGGGAAAATAATATAAAAATCCATACCAAAACCAAATTAGATTAACTGAAAAAAAACCAAACCCAAACAACCAAAACCCAATTAGTACCCATCTTTTTTTCTTAATGAAATGCATTTTCCTTAGGAATGGAACAACAGTGTTACCCTATATTATCATGTTATTTGCTCTTTAGATAGTTTTAAAAACCTAGATCTAATTAGAATAAACTTGCAAATGATGCTGCTGATTTATCAAATTAAATGGCTATTTTAACTGCACTTTACTTTTCAAACAATGTACTGCCCTTAAATCTGCCTTTATTTGCCATTGCTTTACTGAGTGTTTTAAAAAAGAATGTTTTTAACATTTCTGATGGGTGGAGAGTAGATTTAAATAATGTTTTGAAAATCATTTCTATTTAACAGGTGCATTCCCAACAAAGAAAATACATGATTCACCCAGTCCATAGACAAAATATTTCTGTCACAGTTCACACCTGTCACAAATGTCCTTAACATTCAATTATTCTGTATGTTGCAAAAGAGATGCCATCCTTCAGATAAATAATTCCAGAGATCCAAAGGTAAGGTCCAGATGAGTACTTCAACTTGTGCTTCAAATGAACACTTCAGAAGATGCAAATTAGGCAAATTATAGCCTCTTCATGAAGGAAAAAAAACAAAACCAAAACAAACCAAACACAAGGAAGAAACCATACCCAGTTCCATAGGCAAAGTGAACTTAAAATTTCTTAGAAACAGTATTTTGCTTGCTGAAAGTTTAATCCAGAAGTTTGCACAAGTTTGGCAATTTTACGGTGAATCTATCTCCTCACCTCATTTATGGCCTATAAGTCGGTCAGCCTTACACTCAAATCTGTCTGAAATCACGGCAAAAGCAAGGATTCCATTGGGAACACCTCTCTCAGCAGAAGTCATTATTTTACTCCTGTTTCATCCACAGCTGGTGTACCTCAAATATTAATAGTGGATCAGTCATTTTTAACTTTCACATTAGTGACCTGGATGACAGGGTGCACTTTCAACAAATTTGCAGGTAACACAAACCTGAAGGAGTGACAGATATACCAAAGAGCTGTGTTGCCATTCAGAGGGACCTCAACAGGCTGGAGAGATGATTGGGCAGGAACCTCCTGAAGTTCAATGAAGGAAAAGCTCTGCATCTGGGATGAAACAACCCTTTGTGTTTGCATATGCTGGAGATAGACCAGGTGGAAAGCATCCTGGCATTCCTGATAAACAAGCTGATCATGAGCCATGAGTGTATTCTCACTGCAAAGGAGGCAAACAGCCCTCTTGGGCTATAAAAGAACAAGTGTTGCCAGCAGGCTGAGGAGATTTACCTTCTCCTCAACACTGGTGAGACAGCACATCTGGGGTGCTAAGAACATGTTTGGGTTCTCCAGTAAAAGAAAGACATGGCTTCATTGGAACTTATCCAGTGAAGGGCAACAAGGCTGTTTAAATATTTGGAGCATCTTTCCTATGAGGAGAGGTGGAGAGAGCTGGGACTGTCTAGCCTGGAGCAGAGAAAGCTGAGAGGAACATACCTGAGGCTATAAATACCTGATGGGTACAAGACATCAGAACTTGAGATGTCTTCTCAGTGGTGTCCAGAGATAGGGCAAAAGGCAATAGGCAAAATCTGAAATATAGGAAATTCCATTTAAAAAAAGTGTCAGTGTAAGGATTGTCAAACACTGGAACAGCTTGACCACAGATGCTGTGGTGTCTCCATCCATGGAGATATTCAGAACCCAAGTGGGCATAGCTGTCAGCAACCTGCTGTAGCTCAACATGCTTTGAGTAGACTAGACAATATCCAAAGATGTCTTCCAACCTCAGCTATTTCATTATTCTGTAAGTTTTGGGTCACTGTAGATGGCAATATTCTACTGATTATTCCCATTGCTATTGCTTAGCATCAGACAGTAACAAAAGGATTTATCCCATGTGGACCTAACAAATTCCAGACACATGGGCAAGCTACAAATGCCTGACTCACTGCAGAGAATGTGGTTAGGTGTGGCTAGTTCTTTATTCAAGTAACTACTCTGTAAATTAAATTGCAGGTTACTGCTATCTCTGTCACAAATCCAAAGCCCACTAAACTTCTACATGAGATTCAACTATTTTTGAATCTGAAACTTTCATTTTTATAATTAATTTGAGTTAAAAACAAACCCCAGCAATTAAATTATTTCTTATTTTAAATAAAATGTCAAAATGCATAGCTGATGGCTCTACCAATGCATTTGTTTTCCCCATGCCCTTGTTCTGTTACATCTGCTAATATGCTGTCATGACAATTTTTGTCATTATTCAGGAATCTGATAATCTTACAATTATGAGGTGTGGATATGGCAGATATAATCAGACATGCTTTGGGAATGGGGGAGAAGTAGATTATAAAAACTTAAAATATTACCAAATATTGCACTGAAACTGCAAACTATTATTATGGGCTGTGTGATATAGACAAGCTGGTATACAACATGAAAAAGGCAAGTGAGGCTATTAATTCATATAGTAAAAAAAAGATGTATTAACTGTCATTAAGGTTGGCTTATTTCTTTTTCAACTTAACTGGCCCCTGAAACAGCAGTTTAGTTTAGTACTTACTGTAGTAAAAAAATTTATAAGGGAAGAAGAAGTTAAGTATAAGGAGCTGCTATACAGTTCTGCTCATAGTGTGCCATATTTTTAGGAGGAATGACATGCAGAACATTTTAATTGCTTTCTAAATGTATCGTTTTCATCCTCAGATTAAATTTGATGCTAATTGTCTGAACTGTCTTTGAATTTGACTTAGATATTTCCCTTGACTATTCTTCTGTCATTATAGGTTACCCTTGCTTCATCTCTCTTTGTATGTACAAATTCAAGTGTCAGGCTATATTAAAAGATTTTTCTTTGCTGCAACATTTTTCACATCACTGTGATAGAGAACACGAGAAAAAGTTGTCATAAGAAAGAAAAAAGAATTTTAATTTATCAACAGGCTTCCTGGAATTTAATTTTTCCCCAGGATTCTGATTTTTAACGATATGCAAGTACCTTTTCTCTCTGTATTGGCATATTTTCTCTCAACTCAGTAGAAGTACTCACCTGCAAAAAAATTCTCTGCCTTTCCAAATATTCTCAACTTTTTAATATTGGTAGCTGTTACTGATAAGATCATTAGATGTATTTTCTGTTTCATAGGGATGGTGCACTGGAAAAAATGCAACAAAGAATTATGATACCTGATTAATTTTACTGGTGAAAGTTACTTTCACATTTGTGCTGTAATTAGAAGCATAGTTTAATTCATGTAAAGAAGGGAGGCAGAATTTGGGAGAAACTTTACTTGCATGGAAATAAATAAAATAACATTGAAAGAAATAACTGAAAATTTGGGCAAAAGAAAATTTGAGGAAAAAGTAATCTTCTTAGGAAGAACGAAGCTGACATGTTTTTGGTTTATTTCCTGACAATGTGACTTTCAGGACTGGACACACTGTAGATGGAAATAATTCATTTCTAGTGGTGTTTCAGTTTCCTTAATTTCTCACTATGGTTTTTGCTGTTAAAATTCATAGTTAAATTTATAATTTTGTCATGATTTTGTTATGTGTTATTTAATTAATGATCCTACAGTGGGTTGTTGTTTGCTTGTTTTTATATATCAAAACAACAGCATTTTTCCATGCTTTTTGATGGTGGTTGTCTAACTTACTTGACACTTCATGCTTTTTTATAAAATATCTTTCTACCACAATGTGCTGTAGCAGCAAAACCAGTATTACAAAGTCAATCATTTTCATGCAGTATGGGGCCAAGTACTTGAGAGTAATACTAAGTGGCAGGCAGGTCCTTCAACAGGATGGGGTTATTACTGAAGTCTCGAGTTCTTAGAACTATTTTCTTTTTATAACAGCAACATCTTCAGGCCTGCTTAGGTTTAATTTTATTCAACCTCTTAGGTCATTGAGGCAGTGAAGGGATTGAGTAGCAGGCCTACTTACGGTGAACATAAAGATGACACAGGTACAACAAACAAGTTTCTGCATCAGCTCTGTCACTAGAAGGGCCTTAACTAACTCAAGATCAAAATAATTCTCTTAATTACCTTTTAACAAGTATTATGCTTACTGTAACACTTGAAGAAAGGCAGCAACAGAGTTGTTTAAGAAGCTGCTGCATGAACAGCTGGCTTGGGGCTGGACCTCTACTTCCAGCACTACCTTTAGACATAGGAATTTTCTTCTGGCATAGCAACAGGTCTCATCACACAACACACAAACAGCATAAGCCAGTGCTGAGAGGAAACAGCTCTGAAACATATGACTTTCAGTGCACTGAACACACAAGGTCACAGGCAATTGATTTTTTGCTATTTTTCACAGAATTGTACCTTTAGAACTGCCTCAAAGAACAGGCAGTATAGGAGCTATAAATCACATTAATAAGTTAATCTTAACAGTTTATTCTGGCTAGACTTGGGAAGTGGCACATTATTCCACCATCCTTACTAATTTTCTTCAAAAGCATGATAAACTAAACTGAGGTTTAGTTCTTGTTAAAGAATATTATTACCACGTAATAGCTGAAAACATGAAAATAAAGTTTTTCAAGTATTCAGGAAAATATCTGGTCTAATCTCACCTTAATAAATGAAAGTTTATGAAATACCCTTTTCTCAGACATGAGGTGGTTTCAATTATATTTTAACTAGAAGACAATAACAGATGAACATTGATTTGGGAGTAGCATTGTGCCAAAATAGCTCAAGACTATGCTCTTTGAAAGCAAAGAAAAAAAAGCATAAAATTTAATAAACTGCCTCATTCTGACTATCCAGCCATAGCTGGAAAACAGAAAACACAGAAAACAATTTGATAATCCCAATATTAAACTTAAAAATCCCAAATATGATGGGACAGTGTGGGTGAAGGACTATGCTCTTTCCATGAGCCTTTGAGTCAAGCTATGAAGAAGGCTTGTGTCAGTTTTGTTTTCACTAGCATAGGGGAAGACAGGTTGAGGAGCTCTTTTCTCATAAAGCTACCCCTTAATCTGTATAGGTCCTTTGCTAGCAAATTGCTATTAGGAAGTCACAGAGACAAAAAAGAAAAAAGATCTGTGGAGAAGTACATAACAGTGTCTTGTTTCTTACCCTTCTGTGGACTGGCATATCCACCTTGAGCTGCCTTCTGGATTTCAGGGTCTGCAGAAAAGTGTTTCCAAGTGTTTGCTTAGCAAGACAAGTAAAGGTTGGATTTTTTTCCACAGACACAGTATTTGCTTAAACCTAGGGTCCTCAAACCCTAAAAAAAAATAAACAGAAAAATAAATAATTACATAGAAATTACAGATTAAAACATCCTCTAGTGACTTCAGTCACTGTCACACTGAAGTCAAAAAAAGTGAATGTTGGTAAGTAAAATTCCACAGCACCAACAAATAGCTTGCTGCCACACATAATCTCACTGCCACACATCTAGGCATACATCTGGGCACTGTCCATAACCAGGAACACACAAGATGACTAGCAAGGAAAGACCACCCTTCTGCTCCCAAGGTAGTGAAAAAGTGTTGCAGAAATATCACCTTCTGAAACAGCCATTTCAATAAGTGAAAATCTAACCTAATCTAGAAATAGTACCTCTGGTTACACTCCCAAGAGGTACACTTTAGAGAAAGTTACTGTGCAGTAGCTCTGAATATGGTAAACCCAGTTTTTGCCCTATGCCTGGGACCAAGGCTTTTGAAGCACTAGACTAAGTAAAGGCATTGCCTTTCCTCTCTAAAGTAGAACTTAACTCCATTTATTCAGCAGAAGTCGAGATGTCTTGTCCAACTCCATTTTTCAGTCTCTCTTAGTAGTCAGTGGAGTGACTCACCTCCTCTCAGCTGTCTAAAATAGTTGGGATGAATTACCCTTGAGGAGGCATGTCCTTCTCCATTCACCAATAGACAAAACAATTAGATTAGACTACCTTTTTTAACAGCTGGAAGGATGAAGGAGAGTCAGACCTGGAGCATTTCCCTGACACAGCTGCAGTAACAAATGTGGTAAAAGTATTTTTTTAAACAGATATTTCCCTCTTGATCTTTGTCAGTCTGGTTTGCAGTCTGTTATAAGTGACGAATAGTACAAGTAATGATTAGCCAGTAACTGCTAGTTAGTCCTGACAAAAGGCTGAAGAGATTAGCGAAACCATAAACCTTCAAATGTATCAGCCTATGTGTAACCTTATAATAAGTCTGAAAACTATAGAAAAACCTTGTGGCAAAGTCTCACTTCAATTCATTACTGATTGGACTGTCTGTGAAAGAATATATTGATTGTGAAAACATTAAACATGTTAATAACTATGCATATTTAAATGGTGGAAGAATCCCAGTCTGATCCTATTCCCATGAAGCATTCTTGCTTAAAGAATGAATCACCACTTTCTCTGTGTCATGATGGGATTAATGCTTAAACTGGTGAACTGATATTCATTCACCACTGAGTTTATAAGTTCTTGAAAAAAAAACATCAAAGTATACCTACAAGATAAAACATAAGACATCTGCCATTTGAGCCAAGCTCCATTTTCCTTCTAGATATGTGCATATACTAATATCCATAATCAATCACATGTCAGGGTCTACTTAAATAATGCATATTTTCCACATTGCATAGTTTCTACGAAGGTTTTTTTACATGAAATTTAAAGCAGACGAATTTGGACCTGGCTCAATATCTACATGCCTGTGTGATCACCACTGGCTTTTCCCACAGGCACAGGGTAATCAGATTTTCTTGTCTTATGATACGTCCATTCTAGAGGTTAGATCCTTGTCCTGTTTACATGGGAGTAGAAAAGGAATGATTGCACCAAAATAAGAAAATGCTTTGGTTTTTGTCATGTTGGCCAGGAATGTTTTGGTTTTGCTTGCATAGCCTCATTCCATATTACAGAACAACCAAGACCTTTAAAATGTACTGATTATACATTTAGAGCACAACCTCAAAATAGGCAAGATCTCAGTGACCACACCAGTCACCAGACATCTGGGAAGATTACTTATAAGTTATAGATCCTCTAAATCATGTCACTAATCTGAGGAATATTTGTGATTTATGTAACATAGGGTAACTCCAAGAAAGTGAACGCTTTATGGTGTGCAATTATTTAAACCTGAGGAATTACTTAATATGAAAACATCACTTAATCACTAATCTACTTTCTCTGTTCCTGCTTAATGTATCTATATTTTATCTGAGAAAGCTTTCCCCCTACCTTCAGTGATACAGGACAGCTGACTTAGCAATTCTTTCTTGTTCCTAAACTAGGTTTTCTCACCATACACATTCTAATCTCAGCTCACATTAAGAGTTCACCTGCAGCCAAAACATAACCTCCCTACACTGGGGACAGCCTTGTCTATTTGGCACTTGAGTTCATATTTCAATCCTGAGTGTAGGGCTAACCAGTTTCCTGGGATTTCCAGATGCACCACAGTAATACTCAACCTCCTGAAGATAGCCCAATACAATCCCCTCTTGGAATACATTTAGAGACTTGTCATGCAGCTTCCTGTAAACCCATTCTTACTGTGTTATATGCCATAATTTTAGGATAAAGGAAGACAGGAAAGCATTTAGCTCCCCTGTAGCTTATGAAAGCAGTGGAGAGTTTCTGTTTCCTTACAATATTACACATCCATAAAGCACAGTCCAGAGTTCAGTCAAGAGTATTCTCAGGAATGCCTCCAAATTTATGGGCAGATATTTATTAAGTCAGGAACTTTCACAGGTGAGCCAAATTGTACTGCTTTATTAGGTAAGGCATATGAAGATGCATAAAGGTTATCTTAGATAGAAACTGCACTCAGAGTTGCTCACACAGGAGACCAACTTTTGAGTCAGATTTTGCTTTCCTGGTATTACCACCTTCTGAAAAGACAGTTAATATATCATTTCTAGGCTGGAAAACATGGCACTGCTGTTCAAGCCAAGTCTGCTTTATTTTTATTTTTGATGATAGAGCCATAATCTGATAAGCCTCCCCTTTTTTCTGAGAACAGTAGCACTGAAAACATTAAAATATTCATTTTCAAATCAGGCAGAGTGACTAATGTATTTCCTCCAAACTGCCTTTGTTTAAATCTCAGTATTGCAGCTTTACTTTTCATTATCAAAAGCTTGTCCTTCGTTTCTGGAAGACTGTGTTTGTGTCAGATATATTTCTTAAACATCTTATTTTTTTTTCTAATTTGATACCTAATAAAATCCCAGCTCGCAGATGGCACTGACAATGGAAAATCAGAAGGAAGGCGTGTTTCTGTTCACATTGGAGTAAAGTTCAGTTTTTCTTTCCTAACACTGTTATTCTGAATTTTCATTCAGACTAGGAGACCACAGTTCAAAATTAATCATGTGACCACTTGGAAAGTACAAGATAATAATATTTTGTTAGTCTTCTACCTTTCTCCTTTAGGAAGAGCTGCAAGTGGTTCAAAATCAGCCTGTAGAGATGACTCCATACACTCACCACATGGTGACTTGTAGATCTAGCAGAAATGGAACATTCAGTCCAGTCTAAGCAGGCTTATACAAATTAAAAAAAAAGAAGTCTGACCTACCAGTAGATCTTTTCAATCATTTTCTGCCACAAAAGCTGTCTAACCCTCATGAAACTGTTGGAACAAGGCCAGAGGAAGGTCATGAGGATGATCATAAGACTGGAGCACCTTCCGTATGAAGATAGGCTGAGAAAGTTGGGGCTGTTCAGCCTGGAGAAAAGAATGCTGCGTGGAGACCTCATAGCAGACTTCCAATATCTGAAGGGGGCCTATAGGGATGCTGGGGAGGGACTCTTCATTAGGGACTGTAGTGATAGGACAAGGG
>JAOEHX010001085.1:6379-24093 GCA_025448015.1 Bolborhynchus lineola
AAAACATTTATCTTGAGTCTTTAAGTGATAGACAGTACCCCTTTTTTTTACCTTTTGATGAAAATACTTAACTCATTCTGTCCTTTGACAGGGTAGCAGAAGAAACAGTACCTTCTGCACCCTTTATTGCTGGCCTTTTGCTTTTTAAGCAGACATTTTTCTAAAGCTTGAAATGGGAGAATTTACCAACTTCTTTAAAAAGAAGTTGCTAATCTACAATTGAAGTGCTTCGTTCCCTACTTGGAGTTATTGAATCCCATCAGTGGTGTGTAGGAAATGACACAGCATTCTTCTGCTGTACACAGCACACTGCATGTGTACCTTTACGCTGCAGTTATTAATTCCCCAGCACTACCACATCAAACACAAACATCGCCGGGTGGATGTCTGACATCCATTTACTGACAGCAGTAACACAGTGCTGTACCACAATTATTAACTCCCTGCCTTTCTCCAGAGCTAAACTCCTGATGGAGCAGAGCAGAATTTGACTGTTAATAGTCAATAAATCTCTGAAAGCTACAATCACAGATATCCTCCCTCTGCAGACAAAAAGACTGAAAAGTTTTCCTACCAAAGTGTAAAATAATCCTACTGACACAAAGAAACTCTATCTGATGGCTGTTTCCACGCCTGAAAGTGAGAATTAAAGCCCTAGAGAGAGTCCACGGCAGTGCTGAGCCGGGAATTCAGTTGTTCCTGATCCCCAGGCATGCAGTCACTTCACTACATCAGACTAGCCGTTTTGTCATCCTCAGTTCACTGAAACTGGTCTGTTTATAAGAGACACCACCAAGCCAGTGCGTTTAACAAGCTTTTAAGATCAATAACCTTTTTTTTTTGATTGGATGAATTGCAAAATCACGTTGCAGTGCCAACTGAAATGAAGCTTTTACATACCATTAGGCAACTACAAAAGTGGGGAATTTTCCACACGGGGCGTTCCACCCAGCTGGTCAGAAACTCCCCCTCATTTCAGCAAAGTATCAGGACATCGGCACATGCTCTTTCAAATGAAGCTGCTGGCCTCTTTCGTCATCCCTCCTGAGAATGTCCTCACCTACATCACAAACAGATGAATTCTGGGGTTTCTTCCTCTCCCCGAGAGCTTCTTTCCCATTCTAACAGACCTGAGAGGCAGCAGCGCTGTGCACACTGGTTCTATGTCAGCTTTATCCCTAGTCTTAGGACCATGAGTGCATGAACAGGTCCTGCCTCACCTCTGTATTTGCTTTTCATGACCATCATGTGGGATACCTCTCTCTTGAAGAAAACATTAAATACTTAATATCTGTATAAATTTACACTGGAGATCTTAAGAATGACTGCCTGAAAACTATTCTGGCTCAATGAAAGCTGAAAACCAGACTAGGGTTGGTGTTAAGCCACCACTGAGAGCAGATGTCACCATCTCCTCCCTCTGCGATGATGCTGCACCAGAAAAGGCAACTGTAAAGCCCCCTAGAAAAAAAGAGGGGCCTTAAGAAAGAAGAGCTTTTTTCTCTATGAACTTCACTCTAATGAAGGGTAGACATACAGGCTTTCCAAAACAACACATACAATTTAGAATGATAAATTAAAATCTATAGTAGGAGGCCTTCTTTTCCAGGGCTGTATAGTTGACCCTGTTGAACCTACATTACTCAAGGTATGCAAAATATATGTGTATAATAAATAGCACTAGAATTTATGGAGTGGAACAGAAAGGATATTAACAGGCAAGTGGAGAGGCTGCATAACCCTCACAAGGCCTTTAAAGATTTATTATTTTAAAATGAAGGAATGCATGCATGTAGAAGGTAGTACTTAATCGATACACTCCTTTGTGCCTTCCAGAAACACATGCAAAATGATTCCAAATCTGCCCTCAATCTGGTCATTCCGCTGTCAGCATCAGCAGGAATAAGATTATGCACAATACTATTTTTCTTTGATTTAAAAAAACCCTCCTCCTCTCTGTGTGGGCTCATTCCCACTCTCAGTAAAATCAATTACGAGACTCCCATTGACTCCGGAGGGATTTGGATCAGGCCCTGTGGAAGTGGGTCTACAGCAAGTGTAGAACAACACAGTTAATATGATTTATTGTGTCCGTTCCTGTGCGTGCAGTTTTTCATTTTCTAAAGCCTGCAGTTTTGCTTTCATCCTCACGTTCATTAGATAAGAGCTGCAGATCTGTGTTGATCTACACCCTGGGTACATAGCGAGCTGGGGGCTGCGTGTGCTGAGAATGAGCTCAGCGTCTGCCCAGGGGCACCAACCCCTTTAGGGCCAACAGACTGTGTTGGAGGCATTTGTAAAGGAAAATCTCCCACACAGGCACTGCAAAAGGTGCGTAATCGGCTGGGAGGGTTCTGCTGTGGTGGGGAAAAATACCCTTTAGTAAAAGAGAAAAAGACAAATCCTTTTCCTGGGCAGTAAGGAAAAGAAAAGTACCTTTTGCAGGTCACCAGTGAAGTTCCAGGAATTCACTAAAAGCTTGTTTTACAAGGAAGACTCAGGCTCCAAATCAGAGAGATTTCATTTCACTAGGCTCTTATAGATTTTACATTATTAAACACTGACATTGCTGCTTTTTGGAGCAGTTGTTGAGTAATAGGTTTCCTTAAGACTAAGAAACTGCAGGGTAAGAAGAACTGTGGTTTTATAGCTGTGAAACAGTATTATCTAAACATGAAATAATAACATGCTTGGTGCCTAATACTTTCTAAATTAAAATATGATTTAATAAACATAGGCAACATATTCCCTACCATAAAAAAAAACCCAGAGCAGAATTGGCAGAACAAAAATCACAGTTTAGTCAGTTCTTCTCTTAACCTCTCAATCCTTTGGCTACAAATTAGAATTTCTGTGAACAGGATTGATAAAGGAAACGAGGCACTGTCGATCAGAGACAGCAGAAATGTTTTAAGATGGTATGTTTAGAGATGAGCAGCACAAAATCTATCAAAATATGAAACCTTTCATATTTCAGTGGCAGGAAAATACAGGAATCTCAACAGCCAAAATATTATCAGCCCAATCAGCCCCATGTTCTGTGTCCTATGATATATGCTGGTATTTTAAAGGTTTTTATGTACGCAAACATCTTCTTCTTCCCTTAATTCTATCTGTTGTTTAAACCCTGATCCAAATGCAGTCCGGATGTGAATGTAGCCCTTCAACCTCACTCCCACTTGTAGCTTGGTTGGTTGCTAATAAAGTCCCCAAAATACACTCTAAGCACAGATACAGCTATAGGGATTTGAGGCAAAAGCACTTCGATGTGCTGTGAAAGGGCAATCACAGTTGTAGTATTATAGATACAGTATTTCTACATGATATGGTGATAGACTTTGGAGATGTAAATCCTTCATACAAATTCTTCCCTGTATATGCACAGTGGACACCAGTACAGTGCCTACCCCATCTACATTCAGGTCTTACTAAAAGGAATTCCGGTTATGTATGAGAAGAGTCAAAAGAAACTATTAATCATAACCACTTTCACTTTGGGAGACATTCTTTCTAAGTCCTAAATGTAAGTAGTAAAACGAAACTCAGTTGCCAATGGAGCAACAAAAATTGTTGAGATCTACCTTATTTAAACATAAAAAGAGAAGCTGTTCTCTTATACACGTACTTATCCTTTCATATACAGTCCCTATAGAAATTATGGAATGATTTTTCTTCAGGCTGCTTTACAAAGCAAGCCACTGGCTCAGTAGAAGCTATTTCCTCCACTTTAAAGAATATTAATGTTCCCCAAAAGCCACAAACCTACTGCTACTTCTAAATAAACTCACGCTGCTGCCACCTGAAACAACGCCACTGAGAACGCATAGAGGAGAAGGAGCAACAAGTGCTAGTTGAGCCTCCCCGACCTGCTCACCCACAGTAGCTACAGCCTTTAAAGAACACTGATTCCAAAAGAGAGGCAATGCCATTAGCACCCGTATCAGTCCTGCAGTGGTACCTGCCTGAGCAGCTGGGATGTTTATGGGTGTGCAGTCCTGCCCTGAAACCGCAACGTTTGGAAGTGCGGCTGCTCTGTTTTGTTTAGCAGATTTTTGCCAGTGTGAATGGGTCTGCAGCAACATATTTCAAAGCAACCATTTTGTTTGGTGGGACTGAGATCCTGCGCTCTAAAATGATGGCTGGCCACATACCGAAAGTTAGGTACTTGAGCGTGTCATGTGAGAGCATCAATAAACAAAACGAAGTTAAAAGCACATAGATAAAAATGAAAGCGATGAAGCACACACCCCTAGGGGGTCATGACTCACGGCCCAGGGATTGAAAGCCTTTGCTATGGAGGAATAAGGATAAGGGTTGCATACAGCAGGCTCTTTAATGGCATCTCCCTAATTAAAATTATTTTAAAAGGGAAAAAAATGTCTCTCTCCAGGACTAAATGCTACCTTAGGTCAGTGAAACAGTAGCATTGTAACTATGAGGAGAGTACACAACCTATCTGTGGCTATCCCATGCCAATTATTCTGAATCATCTTTTTATATTAGACACAGGGGAAAAAAAATCTCTTTAGAAATATGGGCTGTTTTAATATCCCAAAGCAGGAGCAGCAGGTAAGAACTTACCATTTTCTGGCTGGTCCTTAATATCAGCTTCACTTGGCTGGCTGGGACTTTCAGATTGACTTGAATCTGAAAAACATAAAATACAGCCAAAAATTACAGGGTCTGCTGTGGAAAATAGATCAGAGGCGCCAGACTTCCTCAAAAGGCTGAGAGTACAAACTAAGGACAGGAGTGTTGCACTAGGACATGATAATGCAAAAGTCCCGTGCCCAGGTAATATTTTGCTAGCCAAAAAAAAAAGGGAATCGTGTTTACGGCACTACACAGAGTGCTCGGGGTGTGTGTTAGCATAAATCAGGCTTTGAGAATTCTTCTTTTTAAAGAAGGCGTATTTAAACTACTCTCCTACATGTTTTTTCGAATGCAGCCTCTCTGTTGTATACAAACCAGAGCCTTAATCCAACACATAGTAAAGTCTCAAAACATATTTTCAAGCAGGCACATAAAGGTAACTAAGCAACACTACAGAGTCATGGAGATCGTTGTCTATGCATTTTCTGGAACAAAAATCTGCCAAACTGCTAGAAGAGCTGATTTTAGTCATACTTTCACAGTGCTGACAGTGCTACGTACGGCATCGCTGCTGGTTCGCAGTGGTACAAATGAGACTAAGATCCTGGATGAACTGCTTTAGGACCGGTGTAAATCCTGGGTCCTGCAAACTCCCAGCTAACACTCGCCAAGGAACACAATTGATCTGTCTAAAATAATAAAATGACCTATAAAGGGATGTGTGTAAATAGGAGTGGTTTGCATTTTATACACGTTATTAACTCTACTTTCTGCGAAGATGGTCGCTCTTTGGTTCAAATATTAATCTTAGGTGAAGCTTTAGCCAAATAGTGTTTTCCTTCTGAATTATTTCCATCCCTACGAATTGGGAGAAAAGGTGCCCTTACCTGTGTGAAAAAAATAGATAAAATAATCCCCTAAATTACTGTTTTCACAAGTAATACAACTAGAAAAAGATTCTTTTTCTTCCCCTAAGAATTGTTCTGAACTTACTGATCCCATAAAAAGTTTTTGCCCAGGAAACAAAACTTAGGAACCGAAACCACTTGCAACTGTACCAGAAGCATCCCCCAAGCGTGGCAAACCTATTTTCTGACTTCACCTTGACTTAGCAGAGTTTGGAATTAGCTGTCTGAAATTTGACCACATTTCAGTGAGAAGTCAATGCAAGATCAAAAGGTCACGCCACCTAACTGTGATTAAATTGAAAATCTTACTTCTATTGCAAGAGTGATACCACCACCCCTTCTTTTTCTTTGAGGTATTAATAGTGCTGGGAGAAGCAGTACTACTAGTGACCTCAGGTCAAGCAATGCTAATTTATTGCTTGAAAAAGGTTCCTTGCTTTTAAGCAAATGAAGATTTTAATTACCACAGAGCACTATAAAGAAAATGCCTATTTTAAATATTCAGATTTTTTTTTTTTACCTGCTGACTGTATGCATTAGGTATCATTCAGAAGCTTAGAGGACAATCTCGTATAAATTAAAAGCCACAGGTAAAAAAAAGGGCTCACAAAACAAACTGTGATAAAATTTCAGAAGAGGAATGCTCAGAATATGTAGCAAAGGAAGCTTCAGCCCTGATGCTTCTATTTAAAATCACTGAAATTCTCTTAAAAAGTGACATGTTTCTCACTGTGGCCAGAATCCATTTCCTCCCTTTTGTATTCAGTATTTTTAATTATCCCTCCAATGGAAGCCAGTGACAAAAAATTATTCTGCAATTTCATTTTAAATATTGATCATTTGAGTTCTCTCTGAAGCTCAAATCAGTGACACCAGATAGACTTAACGGGTAATGTGCATGGTGCTGTTAAATTCTGGACACTAGATTTTGGCTGGAAGTTTTATGTTTCTGATACCACAGAGGTAGAAACAAAGGTAAAATATTAGGAGTATAAAATATTTAGTTAACATTCAAAATTGACATTCAACTGATTTCATTTTACATGGCAGCATTAGGCTCCTGCTTATTTTTTAAGGTTTCCCTTTTCCTCAAGGCTCAATCAGCATTTGGGCTTAATATCTGAAGTTGGGTCAGAATTCCACAAAAAATTATATGCTGGAAAAAGTTACTGCAGAAATCTGGGACTCCATATTTCTATTGCAGTGTGCGTGAATCCAGGAGAGCAGGGAGAGGGATGAGGGCTCCGTGGTGGCTCTCAGCCCTCAGCCTGGCACCATGATCCCAGCCTAGCCCTGCAGCCGGTGGGCAGCCCATGGAGCCAGAGCTGCTCCTGGATTTGGAGGAACAAAGTACTTTTGTTTGCGTGGAGCGCTGTTTTCCCAACACCAAAGCCAGTGGCACAAGAGAGACTCTATGGGCCGTGGGACATTTGTTTGCATACTGAATCTTAACTTTCCTCTTTTATTACTCTGGCTTTTCCTGATTCGGCTTCCCTGTAACCCACCCCTTCTGCTGAAATTAAATATTAATTCCTAAAAAAGACAACAAAGGCTTTTAGCATTATTCTTCCTGGAGAGGCACGAGGCAATAAAAAGCAGGATGAGGTAGAATTAAAACCAATCGAGAGCGGTTGCGATCATGGGAGGCTACCGAAAACATATACTGGGCAAGCGTATGCTCAGCATTGTTATGCAAGGTGGCATCTTGTGGAAACCCCAGATAAGAAGACGGAGTTAAGGCACTTCGCCAAAATGTTTATATGCAGAATTTTGCTTCCCTGATTTTATTCAGATGCCGCAGATGATCCGGTACATATAAATGTGCCGCCACATGCTTAAGGGATTGGCAAAATCAGAGCCGTTGTATTTTACAGTCTTGCCTAGGACGAGAGAGTCTTGCTCGGGCTCCACCGCTCGCTCTCTGCTTTTGCAGCACTTGGCACGAACTCCTGTCGGGGCTTTTTTGTTGCTTTTGCACATGGAAACTTTACAATTCCAGCTTTGGGGATGTGGAGCGGTTTGCGGGCTCGGCTACACCGGGAAGGGGAATGTTGTGTCCTGCTGAGTCAGTCAGCCAAACAGGTGACCGAAGGAATAAATTAATTTTTACCCATACATAATTGATATAAATGGAAGATCGTTTTCATAAGCATTTGCATTAAATCAATAAAATCACTTACTATAGAGCAGTTTAACAATTCATTTGATTTTCTCTTTTCTATATATTTGATAGCCGCTCTGCAAAACAGTATACACTTTATGCCTATTTTCTTTAGCAACAACACTGCCAGTTAAATTCTACCACCTGCAATAATTAGAGCCATTGGAAAACATACAAAACAAAATATACAGTAGATGCGAGCCCCTCTTGAATCCACGGCCCCCTGCGGCAACGGGTTTCATTGGTGCCTTAAGCTAAGGCTGGTAGGAAGCCAAAGAATCTGTATATTACAATAAAGTACATGTTATTAAGGGGAGGATTTAAATGATTTCAGATGGAGTTGGAAATATTATAGTGAGGAACCACTATTAAGATTGCTGATTAAAAAAAATAAAATAAAAATCACCAAGGAATCTAGTTTTATATTTAAGGAAGCTTAACCTTGAATAGCACAATGGGTTTTATTTGGGGGCTTTTTTAGTTAAAGAAAAGTTAGTGGTTGGAATTCTTAACCCTCAAGTAGCCAGAGTTAGGACTGAGTGTGTACACTGGAGTCCAGGTTATTGGATGAGAGATGCTCAAGGGGATCTGCTATCAACTGTAATCATGGGGAAACAGGATAAAAAGCATGTTGAAACTATTTTACTCTACTTCCAAGCATCAACTATGATTAAGGGATAAGGAAAAAAAGCAGAAAACAACAACAAAACAGACTAGATTTTCCAAAGTAGCATTCCCTACTACGCCTCTATTCTCCATTCCTCTTTGAATCTGTTTCTAACGCATACACTACCACAGCACTACAGAGGAGGTTACACCCAAGACCCAGGTCTGCCTGACCTCCAAGCGTTAAGCAGACAGGGACCTGCAACTCCAGGATGGAAGTTCTGGACTTCCCAGTGCTCAGTTTTGTCTTTCAGCTGCAGCAGGAGCACAGCCCCAGCCGGGCTGCACAACGGCTGCGTGGAAGCAGAGCTCAGAGCGCTGGAAGGGAGCGCTCCATTGTCTGGAAAGAATAAAACCTTCCCAGGAAAGTCTGGCCCGTGGACAGGACCAGTGTCAACAGACTGACAATGTTGTTCTTTTTTGTAGACTGTGACACAGACGGCGAAGAGTTGTTAACACTCATGCACCAAAAAGACCTGCTTCAAGTGTCATGGCACTCCCCAGTGCTGAACCACCTCACGGCTATCTGACTTGGGGAGACACAGGATGATTTCTTGGTCACTCGCACCTTCTCCACACACCATGTTTTCCACCCTGGTGTAACAGTGACTTGCAGGGACCGGCTTTACTGTCTGCACAATTCGTTGCTGTTGAGCTTATTTTTTACCTGTGCAGAGCCCTTGTCAGCAGGCAGTGTGGCAACTCAGGTGCAGATCCTCCAAACAGTAAAGGTGATCCCTGCATAGTGGAGTTAAAATACTGCTGGTGATGGCAGATGAGCCAGGCTGTGCTGCCACTGCCCATGTTGAGCATGCTCTTCTGCACCGTGGGCTTCTTCACGGCAAGAGCAGCACCTCACAACTTCAATTTTCCATTCATATCATGTTTTAGGTGGTGGTGGTGGTGGGAATATTGTATAATAAACTGACATATTTTATTCAAGTTTCAGAGTCCTATTTGTAATAAAAAATTTATATGGCTGGGTTGTGTTCATGCAATAAATTTTTCATCTGTAATTTGGGGCATGGATTCTACCAAAGATTTATGTATGTTAAAAAAAATAATAATCTAAATCACGCTCCTTTATGTACAGTCTTACGTGGTGAGCTTAAAGGATTTACAAACAGAAACCAGCACCAGGACTGAAGCTCTTTTACACTCGCCTTCCCTTCATTATGCATTATAATATGAGCACATAGGGCTTACTCCATATATGCTACAATTACTATTTACAGCTATTTTGGTGGCTACTACTAGTTCTTTTAAGGAAGGCCTGGCTCTCCGTTTAACTCCAGACATGGCTTTCAAGTCAACTTTTATAGGGAGTTCAAAGTACTTCATTATCATACTCTTCACCGTCACACAGGCACATATCCCTAGCAGACTTCCAGTTTTATTTTCTACCCCCCTGTACAGTTCACCCCATCCCTGCTGCTCTCGAATAAGGCTCTGCAGTGGTAAAATCCCTGCGGTGCCAGCCTGGTTGGGTTTGTTTTTTATAAGGCGAGGACTCTTAATTCCTGTACACTGGGAAAGAGATTATCTTTGATAATGGAAATGTAAATCAAAGCTTGCTGTTGTTTATTCCAGACAGACATTTGTGTGTTAAGTCTGTTTATCAGGCAACACTTTGTCTAAGCCAGGAAGTAGTCAGCCTTTGTAACAAGATGTATGCAAATGATCTTCCCGTGAGCCCTTGCCACAAAACTTTTGTGGCAAAACCCCTCCTTGTTACTTCACCAGTAAGACGCTCCTAAGCTACCCCGTAAGTAGACTAGCAACAAAACAGCTAGCTAGACTATGCTGATGAGTTTGAATGAGACCAAAACATGTGCCCACAGTCTGTTGCTCGGTATTGTAAGCAGACTTTGTGTATTACATCTGTTTATCAGGCAACACTCTCTCTGCTGGGGAGGCTTTGTACCAAGGTAGATCCAAACAAAGATCCCCACAACTCCCAGGCTAACTTTTCTTTGGACACAGAAATTCCTGATGACTTTCCTCCTCGTAGGGAAGGAGAACGTGCAACTTCACCGAGAGGCTGCGAGACCCCAAAGCTGTATCAAAAATGGTTTCATTTTAAATCAACTTTCTTTGTTCTCACGAGCCTATAAATGATTTACTGCTATCGTGTGATAGCCTAGAATGTGGGGAATCTGTGTATTCCCATATTTGTTCCTTGATATTACAAACAACTATTTGATTCACTTCTAAATGTTTGTTTTTAAAACAGTTTACAGCCTTTGATTCCTGCTTACTGATTCATTTCTGGAACATTGTCTATTTATTCCTTTGCAGTAGCAAACGTTAATTTTGACTTAATTCAAATTGTCATCAAAGGCTTCCTTAAGAAATCCCACAGCACAGATTTTATTTGTTATAATAAAATATTCTTAAAGTAAACATCATGCAACTGTGGGGTTGTGTGTTATTTTTTTCTTTAATTCCAAGAGATACAAAAATCCGTTACCCAAAGGATTCAAATTGGTTCAGCCCTTTTTCCTAGACAAAATAAACACTTTAGGACTTTACTTGTTTGTATTCTCCTCAGTGGTGCTGTATGCATCACCAGCTAAAAACAAAGAAACTTTTAGCTGCTCAGACAAAATGCAGAAGCTCCCCAAACAACGAAGCGGGGGGGTGGGGAGGCATTCAGAAAGTCTGACAGTCCATTCAATATAGGGATGATGGCCATAATGCATCCAGGGTCCCCTTGCTAATTAAATATGCATTGGCACAGTTTTGATCGATGCAAGCCATGGATCAGATGACACACCTGCAAAATCTTGAGCCCAGAGCTCCCAGGAAAAGGAAAATACAGGCTGTCTCCTTATCTTTGTTTTCAAAGGCTCTCAATTTCTGTGCTTAGATATCTAATTTAATTCTCTCACCCCTCAGCAAACTGGATTAGGAAAGTCAATACTGCCATTGTGCATCGACAGGAACACACAGCTTTCCTTTTATTCAATTTAGCCATGACCTTTAGACAAAGATAATGACAACTGTCTAAAAGTAAGGTAAGGCCTTAAGGAAGACCCTTGCTGAGGGGCCCCCTCTCGCTTTCTGCAGCTCCTCCGCCCGGGAAGAGCCCACCAGACATGGAGCCAATTCAGAAAGATGCTTTCTTCCCGGATGGCAATGGCTGGCTTGGCAGAGCAGCACCCTCAAAGGGCTCTGTCCCAACCCAAGGAGAGGGGTGACACCTCAGAGTGGGCACCAGACCCTCCCGAGCCGTGAGCCGAGCGGTGTCAACATCTCTGGAGGAAGCGCGCGTGCCAACAGCAACTGCCGACCGGGCTCTTGCACCAAGAGCGATTGTGCTGCCCTATTTTCCCTTGTTTGGGAAACAGGAGGGTCAAGCAAGTGTCGGCGGGTGCACTAATTCCTAATTTCTGGCTCCGATACTTGGGAGGAATTGTAATCCTAGAGCTAAGTGCATGGCGCGGGGAGCCGCACACAACCACGCTTGGCTGCGGCAGGAGGAGGAACCGGCACACGGATTTTCCTGGAGCTGAGCTGAAGCCAATGGAAATGACATTACTTTCCGATAGGTCTCGCATCAATATTTTTAGCAGCCTTCCTACAGGAGATAGCATCTTCCTAATACATCTGTAAGGGAAGGACAGAGAACATGCTCTAAGCTAACGAACAGCTATCAGGCAGTAATCCACTTTGGTACCTACAGATACAAGGTTGTACCTGAATCAGTGATTTAAGCATCTAAAAATTCATATTCATGGAGCAGCCCAGCTCCACAAAGCGAGAGCTTCCATGCTGCACAATGCTTCAATCCTGCAGTCGTTTTTTTAGCTGCATTTAAAAATATACTTGGCATTTCTAGCGGTGGACCAATATTTTTCTCATGTCTTTTTATACAGATTTGGAGGGAAAGATATTTGTAATGGAAAAAAAATATGTGCAAAGTTGGATTGCTAAGTTTCTGTAATCTTGGGAAAGGAAGGAAAAAAAAGCAGCCTATGTAAGAGCTACAAGAAACCATATGGATCAACAAGAGCTGCCCTCGTATCCCTGGGAAATATAAATTAACCTACATTTCATCATCATAAACCCCAAAATAAAAAATCTAATTAGAGTCTCTACCCTCAGATTCACTCGGAGGAAATTTGCCTATCCCCCTCACCAAATGATTTACAGTCCTTCGCCCCATTTCTTGAGAGCGATTTAAATTTATTGAATCATTTCAATTTTTAGAGAGCTTCCATTTGGATCTGAACGGGCTTCCTAGGCATATGCAGTGCTCAGTTATTTAAAATTAATTGCAGTACAATAATTTGAAATTGCTTCACACTATAGGAATCTCAAGTGCTTTGAAATATTTGAACAGTTCTATTTAGAAGCCATCAAACTTCTGAGCACAGGCATCCAAGAATTGTTTTAAAAGCCAAAGGGCTGTGCTGATGATCCCAAAGTGCAGGTGAGGCACGGCTCTGGGCATGCTCAGTACACATGGATCTGGATTTATAGAACAATTCACCAAATTCTGCCCGAATGTCAATCTTTAATTAACAAAAACGGTGTCTGTAATAATTTCAAGCCCCTAAAAAATTTCTAAAACTAGAAAAGCACTGTTATAAAATAATGGCATATGTTAAAACCATTATTACTTCTAATGTATATTTATAGAACATCCTTTTATCCTGGAAATTAAAACATCTTATTAACATTAAACTAAGCTTTACAATACCTTTGTGGGAAAGGTGAGCATAACTATGCCCACTTTACGCAGGGCTGGAGGAGGCACATAGAGGTTAAGTGATTTACCTTCAGAGGCACAGTTACTAAAAGGAGTAAAAAGCACGAGGCTGAGCTCTTGAGCCGCTGCTCTGGATAATAAAGTATCACTCCCACCAATACAGCCATTACAATGGCAACGGCAGCGGCAGTGCCCGCTTAGGAAGCCTTCAACTACATTATGTAGGAAATTACTTGGTAGAGTGGATCCAAAGTCACCTAGAGGGGATATTTCCGGTCACTCTCAGCTTCTGTTTCATCTGCCTTTTTTTTTAATCCTTATTAGATATTTTCAAAGACAAGAATTCATGTCTTCATTTTTCTCCAGAGCATTTTCTCACTCAGTTTAACAATAACAACAGTATTTAGGATGACTAAATAGCTGGTTTTGCAATGCCTGACTTCATGCATAAAGGCAAGTGAGGATGAAACTGTGTAATGAGCAAATCTGGTAGGTTTGGTCAAAGCCTCCAGGTCTGCTTCTATGCAATTTTACACTGGTGAGTAAACCAACATCAGCAAAGCAGGATTATGTCCACCATATGGTGAGACTCCATTGGCGGTAGTACAGTCACCCAATTAATCTCTATCCCCCACCATCCCCTTGTTATTTATTTATTGTGACAAACTCATCCTTATGGGACCCGAGGCAGGGAGCTGCGTATTCCCAAGCTATTCTTGTCAGTGCCCGTCCTCATTCTTTATCCACACTGCCCAAGCAGTAGCCGCTGGTCTGTTACCTCTCCGCTGGCCAAGATGCGTGGTGCTGCAAGGTCACAACCAAGGAGGCTCTCTACATTTTCCGTAGCAGACAGGAATAAAGAATTTTCCAAACCTGCCATCCATCAAAAAGCCAAATAAAACCCACTCCCTGACAATGAGCACAGCCTTCTAAAACTGCTTTCCAAAGCTCGCCTTCCTAACAACACATGAATAACCTGTTTCTGGAGACCATCCGAGTGTTCATCTATTTCAGGCTGTCCCTCTTGCTAAGGTCTCTCTGCAGCCGGAGCCATTCAAGACTTCCTCAGCCAGCAAAAACAAAGGAAAACCTCCACCAAATCAACAAACAGTCAGGCAAAAGCCCCAACCTCCTCCGCCGTTTTCCGCCTCTCCCGCTTCTCCTAAAGCATGGGTGCAAAATTTTCCTTTGATTAGCCAAAAATTGAAGTAAGAATCTATACACCAAACAGAATAAACAATACTTAAGAAAAGACCTAGTATCTCAAAGAATTTTGGCCTATTTTCTCTATTAAGGATTATTCTATTTCACACAGGGGAAAACGATGTTGATAGTAAAAACATGCACTATTACTTAAGGTGAACTAATATTCCAAGGGGGTTTTGTCAAGAACAGATTAATATCAAGGTACCAATGGGGCAATCTGAACTACTAATAGTAGTTTAGCTACTATTTTTTACTGTGGTTCTACACTAGCAGCCCTATGTTCACAACTCTCTTTCGCTGAGATGTACCTGAGGCTTTTCCTTCTGGCTCCCATTTCACTCCCTGCTAAGCACGTATTTGGTTGTAATGGCCAATTTTCCCTTTATTTAATTATTTATTAATTTCTTTATTTCCTGGCAGATCTCTTTTCCTTGTTCTGTGCACTCGGAGGGGTTCCACGTGGCATGTGAAAAATTTCCATTTCAGGTTTTCTGAAGCTTTATGTGAAATGAAACTGTTGGCAAAAATACATCGATATATAAAGTTATACAGCAGAAAAAGCTGCTCCACAGTTCCCCTTCCTCCCTCCCTGCGCCTTTTGCCTTTTTTCTCTGAAAATAACTGCAGAAATATTGCCATCAACCCAAAGCCTTTCTCAAGCTGGGAAGTCAGAGGATTTTGCCCACAAAGAATTGCCACTGATTGCCACTCCCTGGATATGTTTCTACTCTCACAGTACTGTAGACTGTGAAGAAGAACAGAGAATTACCATAAAAATCGGGATGTGTTTTGTTGCATCAGTATCATGTTGGCATCAACAACATAGACTCGGGCAGAAAAAAAAGCAGCCTTTTGGTAGGCAGCCTACTTGTTCTGTGATTCTGCTGTGTTTGGAAGCCACGCAAGTGGGAGATGAAGTTAGAAGTCCAAGTAACATCATGCATGCTCGGTACAGAGCCACCACACTGAGGTGTAACAAAACCTAAGTTACAATCACCATAAATCATGGAGAAATGGAACTGTACCTACATCTCAAAGGACAGTGGATCATTACAAAGATATGAAAGAGTTGGTCATTTAAATATCTATATTATGGCTTATATAAATATTAGGGCGTATCTATATAAGAATCATACCTTATATATATTTTATATATACATATATATAAAAATATACATTACACATATATATATATAAGGTAGGATTCCTGACATACACACCTTGAAAAAGATTAAGGTTAATGTGTTGACTCTGAAAATACAACCAGACCTCCATGTTCACTGGGTCCCAGTGTTGCAGGACCAAATTCTGAGGAAGAAAATTCAACCCAGAGAAGTCCAGAGCTCTCGAACCCTGCAACTACAGTGTGTAGACCAAATTTTAATCAAACTTTTCAAGCCACGGCTATGATCTGATGAACAGACAGCTTGACTTGATTACATTTTTAAGTTTCAGTTTCTATTTCTGTTTTAAGATGAAAAAGATCATAGAGTGTCAGAAATTTGAATACTGAATAGCAAAAGCTCTTGCAGGTTTAGAAAGCATATAGAAAAGCTGGCAAAAGAAAACGCTATTCCATTGCCACCATCTGCTTTCTGGCATATTGAAGAAACTTTACTAACAGCAACATTTTCTTGCATTAGAATATCTGCTAATTAGTTTTGTTGTAAATTTTTTTAGTTTAAATTACCTTTTACACAGAAGGCAAATAGCCAGTTTTTTTGGCTGGCTACACCTTACACTACGTCTGATAACATTTTCACATGAAGTTCAGTTTGCCTCCTATTTTTCTATCAAAATCCTATCTTTAGCATAGCCAAAGCCTGCAAAAAAAACCCACACTTTGCCTTGCTGAGACTAAAGAAAAAAACATCAAACATACGAAGTGTTAAAAATCGCTGAATAACTCAAAGGGAAAAAGATAATTTTGAAGGCGTTTTGGCTGAAATCTATTTTCCTTTGAATTGCATGAGTGTTTTAAAATGTTAAAAACACTACAGAGTGACTAATGAATGTAAAAGAATGATAAAGAGTATGGGTCCAGTTATCAGTGATGTGCCTAAAACAAAATAATTTTGGACAGTCTGCCATGCAAATATTGACTAAAATGTCATAAATAATGTCTGTAACAAAGGGAATCCTGCAAAGGAATATTCTGCGGTACTTAATGCATTGTAGAGAGTGCCTCGTAGCAAGCAGTATGTTACAGAGCCTGAAAACTTCAGTTGGACAAGAAGAGGCAAAAATTTCCCAGATAAAAATATTACTAATGGTTGTTCAGGGGGGTTTTTTGGTTGTTTTCGTTTTGGCTGTTGGTGTTTTTTTTGCGGTTGTTTTTCAGAAACAGGCCTTGCAAAAAGTTAAAGGTTACATTCAGAAAATGGTTCACTTAGAAGCGGACTTTCCAAAAGAAACAAGTTATCCAGAAATTAAAAAGAGACCAAATGTAACCATCTCATTGACTTATGAGGATTTCTTCTGTCATCTGAAACAGTGTTTTCGCTCATTTATTTGCTGGCAGGGCAGAGGCTGTTTGCAGGTCTCTATCATGCTGTACTGAAGCAAAATGGAAAGACATTAAGTCTACCACTGCACTGGACTTGAGCTGAAAGATGGCAAAGATTCTGTTCAAGCACTGCACAGGACCTAATTCTGCCTCAGTTGCAGAGCCCAGCTCCACTCTGCATGTAGGGTTAGAAATAAAAAAGCAGTCCTAAGAGAAGGACAGCAACACCCAGTTTTGTATTAGGCAAAGTACTCAGGAAGGGCTCAGAAACTGCTTCCAAAATCTCAGCATTTTGGTCATTTTATTACTTTTTTAATAGACTTAAAATATGAAGTCAAAATGAAGAATGACATGGGAAGTTGCATTAAATAGCTCCAGGTTACTTGCATCCACACTGACATACTGAGCTGTATGTAATCACAAACAACCCAGTCACTTCTTCTGAATCAATCAGGGCTACAGTGAAACCTTCTGTATGTGTTTTGAGAAATTTCATTTCTGAGAAGAATCTCACAGCCACCGAGATGACAAATAACAAAGACATTTTCCATTTCTAAAGCATCTTTCATCCAAGATCAAAGAACTTCATCAACATTAATTCTCCAAGTACTCCTTTGAAATAAGAGTACTATTAAACCTATTTTATCTTTATCTAACTTGATCTATTATCTTTATAAAATGCCGGTTACTGTAATATCTCTCTAGGTGGAGCATGACTATAGGTTAAGTAACTTCACCAGAAACACTTACTGGATCAGTGGTAGAACTGACAGTATGTTGAGCAGCCAAGAATTCTAAACCCTTCCTCCTTCCTAGGTTAATTAATAATAAATAGATATTTGTGCATATATATATGCATATATATGCAAACTGACTTTGGACAAAAAAAAAACCCTACCATCATAGGACTGAGGCGCCACCAAAGTAAGCGAATATCTGGAATCAGCAGGCACATAAAAC
>JAOEHX010001097.1:0-13874 GCA_025448015.1 Bolborhynchus lineola
AGCAGTCATTTTTCTCCTTAGTAGCTGGTGCAGTGCTGTGTTTTTGACTTTTAGCCTGGGAGCAGCACTGATAACACCAATGTTTTCAGTTCTGCTCAGTAATGTTTAGTCTGAGCAAGGATTTTCTGAGTCTCGTGCTCTGTCAGGGAAGAGGCGAAGCTGGGGGAAAGCAGAGACAGGACACCTGACCCAAACTAACCAAAGAGGTATTCCATTCCACAGCACATCATGCCCACTGTATAAACTGGGGGCAGTTACCCGGAAGGGCTAGATCACTGCTCAGGTCAGACTGGGTGTCGGTCAGCAGGTGGTGAGCAGTTGTATTCTCTTGTTTCCTTTGTCATTATTATTATTGGTGGCAGAAGCAGTGGTTTTGTTAGTTACTGGACTGTTCTCATCTCCACCTGTAGGAGTTACATTCTGTTGATTCTCCTTCCCATCCAGAGGGTTAGGAAGTGTGGGGAGTGAGCAAACAGCTGTGTGGTTCTGTGTTGCCATCTGGGCTTAAGCCACGACACTTCTACAGGTTGCTCCAGCTGATCAGTAGACATGATGTTTAAGCTGCTAACATCTAAAGTATTCCATGATCCTGGCAGAAATCATTTCAGAAATTACACCTCTTCAAAATATTCCTTATATTCTTGCCATGGTCAAGGGACCTAGTGTTTCAAAAACAATGTATATCTTCCTAGGAGAAATGTCATAATAACACTTGAATCACATCTGCCTTTTCACTACTAGACATTTGACAGATTTTTGTTTTGGTTTTTTTTTAGTTTGGTTTTTTTTTTTTTTTTTTTTTTTTTTTTTTATTTTTTGTAAATTTTGTAAATTTTAAATCAGTTTTATCACTTACAGGATAGTGGAATCCATATTAACTTTTATTTTGGATCAGTGAAGATGTCTATAGAAGTGAGAAAAGGGATATTACAATATCTAAAAACACAAAAATAAAACTGTCATAAGGAAGAACATTCAAACTCAAGGAAACCTCAGCCACCCACTTAAGCCTATATCTATGTCTGTATGCTGGAGTGAGAAGAGTTTTGTAGGTCTCAGGTCTGAAACAACCTCAGGCCAGAAGTCAAACAACCTGACCATAAACCATAGTGAGACCTGGACACATTCAGGGCCTTGTCTTGCTCTTGTAGTTTTGCAGGACCAGCTACAGGACAGCTTGAGAAGCAAATCTAGCTCCTTTACAGTGTAATAGCCTCTGAGGGGAAGCACATGAGAGTAAGAACTGTGGCACTTGTCTCCCTTTTTGTTTACTTATGATTTTGTTTATCAAAATCAAGGTGCTTCAGCTTAGAGATAACAAAGATAACTCACACAAGGTAAAAGTGATGCATAGAAAAAAGACATCAGAACAATTCTAAAATGTCATTATAAAATGTTAATGTGAGAATTCATATTGGAGCTCATCAGTCTGATTATCATGTAGTTATCTATTTCTCTCCTAGGCAAAGCCACATCAGCAAAACAGAAAAGAAAGAAATAATAAAATTGTACTTGACAGACAGCTTAACTATCCTTATCTCTGTGCAGCAAGGGATCAAAAAAAAGTTAAGGCAGCTAGAATCTCTTTTCTAAAACTGACAGCCTGCACATTTTTTTGACAGAAGCTGAGGCAGACTCTCAGCCTCGGTGATGGAAAGGAAACTGGTTCACGTCTGCAAACAGTCTTGAAAAAGTATTTGTGGACTTCTATGAAGCTAGAAATTAGGAAGGCTCCAATGCCCACATTTCATTGCCTTGGAGAAGCTCTGAGGATAAGCAACTGCACTGGGACTGGATACAATATGAACACTAAAGGTATTGCAGAAGGGAAATGAATTGGCGTCTGGGTTCTTAATGAAATGCAATTCCAGTACTATTTAAGTTCTGGTTTCAGCCCTTCCAGCAGACTTCAGGCACCTGAAATTCAGGGAACTGAGATTTTTTCCTGTTTTTAATTTAATTATTAAAAAAAATGTGTAATAAAGTAGCACATTTATCCTACACTGAGTTTACAAAATGAGCCTAGTATCATGATATAATTATTTTCTACAACTGTTATCAAAAGAATTGGACCATGAAACCAAGGTGATAAAATATAGTAGTTGAACTAAGGAAACAACTGCAGCATCAAATGAAGCATCTAAGTCATTTTGTCAGCTCTTATTTGACCTTTTTTTCACAGTTGGATTTTTAATAGACTGAGAGATGCACTAATGTGCTGTGCTTTCAGCCAAAGAACATATCAGTGCTGGCATAGATTTCATGACCCTAAGAAGTTCAGCTGCATATCTTGCACTCAGATCTAAATCTCTTTCCTCCTTTTGTCCTTTTAAGATAAATAATCACTTTGTTTTTTTTCTTATCATTGTCATATTGCTTTTTTTTCTGTTTGTTTTATTCCTGACATCCTGATAAAAAAATCTGGTTTAATACCAAAACAAAAATTAAGCTCACTTCATTTATGGAGGCTCACTAATACACAAACGTAAATGTAGAATATTTCACCTAAGGAATTTATTTTAATTCTGCAAATTTTACATGTATTCCTACATGAATAGGTTTACTAGCATGATTTGGATTGTTAATGTGCCTGAAGTTAAACATTTATTTACAAAGTAGAATCTTTCTTACACTGATAATACAGTAAAAACCACAGTGCACATGGAGGTACACTGCAGTGAAAAATTGCACTGCAGTAGCCTAATACCCTAGGAATACTTATCTCTTCCTACGGAGAAGATGTGTTTTTGTATAGCTATGTCACATTTATTCCTGTATGTCTTTGGGGACCACATAAAGGTGATTTCTTCAGATACTCTAAAAAGCCTTAGAAATTTGGTGTCCGGTAGAGAAATGCAAACTGGTAAGCCCTGAAGTGATCACAGAGCAAGACAGAAAGATAACCTGAAAAACTATTTCTGAACAATAAAATAGCCCAAAGGAATAGCAACATGTTTTAATCTTTTCAAATCAGCAGAGTATTTCACAGATATAAACCTAAAGAAATTACTGTTATTTTTCTTCTTCTCTCCATATCTGTTTTTTTAATGTAAAAAAGAAAATATGCACTAATTCTTATAAAAATAATTTAGATGCATATAAAATTGCACAAGTGTGAGGGACCTGAGGCTAAAATCTGTATCTTCCCTTGTGAAGTTGCATGTAATTACATTAATACGCTACAGAATATTACGAGGCTTGTACCTGACACATGATGCTTCTATATTTGATTGTTTAGGATCTGGCACTCTTAAAAATTTGCATTTGTTTGTTTTTAATTCTGACAAGAAACTTTGTGGTACTATATTTTATTATATGTGCTTGCAGACATCTGCTTGGTTTTTGTTTTGGGTAGGGTTTTTTAGTTGGTAAAAGACTTTCAAAATATAATTAATTTGTCAGTGCACACAGGCTTCCAACAGCTGGATGCAGTGCCCTGAGACTGATCCAACCTGCACATTTGCATACACAGGCTTCCTTTCTGTAGAAATTAGACGGCAGATCTTGCCCTATTTGTGTCTCACTCCAAATCTGAAGCCACTATGAAGTCAATGTGGAGAGACAGGAACTGAATTTGGCTCTGTGAGTTAGGGAGTAGCTTTATTCAAACAGAAGGCGGCCTTACAAGATTGGGTAAACCCATATAATATTTTTCATAAGAACAGAAAAAAACCCTGAAAATGTACCATTGATAACTCACACTTGGAATAGTGTTTCTTCAGTGCTGTCAAGGGACAAGTATTCTCGTCTGTATGACCACAACCACAACTCCACTGTGAACAGCAGACCGACCCATGGAGAGTTCAAAACCTTAGACTGAAAGATTATTCTCTGTAAAATAATTAAGGGTAAACATTAGGAAAATTATAATTAATGACAATGTCAGACCCAGAAATATTACTTTTTTTTAGGACACAGTCCTAAGAGAAACTGGTGGGCAACTTTCATCTTTAATTAAGTCTAGAAATAGACACAAGGCTTTTGCTGCATTGCCTCTGGTGGTGGCATAGCAACCTTGTTTGCTGTTTATTATATTTTTAATGGTATCACTAAGAAATACCTTCTGTTTAATCTTTGTCGGAGCAAGGTATTTTATGTATTGCTGAATTCCCTTACCCTAAATCTATGTATACAGCCATCTAAATTAAGTTTTAATATAAACTTTGTGATTAGCCATTTAAAGTAAGAATAGAAGAAATTGCCTGTTTGCCTTACTGAACTGTAAATAGTAGTAATGTTGGTATAATCAGACAGCTAGAGCCGTGCAGACATCATTCCTACAGAGATGTTCCACATAGGTACTGTTTTTTGCGTATTTTCCCCAAGATGAAGACTTGATGGGAAAGGAGAAGTTGAAACCTTGTCTACTCTGCTGCTGTGTCAGAAACTGAGGAGTAGACTGAATTCTTTTCATGTACTTTGTTTTTTTTTGATGTTGTTCTTACTAACCCTAGATTACGATGAGTGAAAGAAAATCACAACTGAACAAGAGTTCCTTACAGTTCGTATACTGTCTTACATTCAGTTCCGATTCTTTAGTAAATTCATAGTGATTCATAGTGTATTTAAAAATTCAGATTTGGACTCCTCACTTACATAGCGCCTTGCATGAATAACATAACTGGGATTATTTATGCAGCACTGTATCAGTAGGGAATGGTTCTCTCAGAGTACACAGAATAGCAGTCAGATTTTCCCTGTTATAGAATGTCTCTCTAACTGGGAAATAATGGACAACCTTTCTTAAAGAGTAATGATTTCCCCTTCAGCAATCAGAAAAAATATGCACAGACTACTACATGTAAAAGATTATTCAGAGCAGTTAAGCACACATTGCTCTGACTTCCAGCTGGCCATGAATTCTTTGTAATTAGCAAAACACCCAAGGTTCCTTTTCATAATCACAGATTTGGCTTCCAGCTTCCATTAATGCTTTGAAAAAAACCCCAGAAACTGCAACAGAACAAAATCTCTCTTACATAAAATTTTGGACCTACAGAAATACAGTTGTTTATATATAGCTTTTACGGTTTGACGTTTCCGTAACTATTCAGTTCAACTTTTCTTCTGGTTGCTGCTTCAAGCCATTTTTGTTCTGGCAGGAACACGCTGCATATGCTCTGGTAAGGATGATATCTGCTAAAACCATTGTACTAACCATCACACAGCTGTTAATCACAGATAAACGAGTTTTTGTGATGGGGCTGCAAGTCCTGTAGCTCTTAAATGTGTATATGCCTTCACCTCTGTCTTAAGTAAGCTTATCAGAAACACTAAAAGGGCTTCTAATCTTGAATACTCTAACTTAAAAGAAAATCAAATCAATCAAACAACCCTCCATCCCAGGAAAAGAAACAGCTTAAGGAGTTTGGATAAAATTTTTAACACAAAGAAAATTAGATATGGTTAAGATGATAGTCTGTAATATGAAGGGGCATGCTAGGAATTACACTAATGGTGGAATAGCATCTCTCCTTTTTTTCTTAAATAAGCAAATTTTGGGGTATCACAATCTTTAATGGGCCTCCATGTGTTCCTAGAATATGGGCTATAGAGTTGCTCTCAGAGAGTTTGCTGTTTTTCCTTTCTAAAGGTTTTTACCTGAATTTGACCAGCCATCAGGAAAGACCCTTCCTCTCTATGACCTGGTGAAGTCTTTTAGTAGAACATACCATACAAGCAGTGGATGAACAAAAAGGTATACCATTCTTCATGAAACAAAAAAATTAAGCCTAAGCAACATCATGTTCTTAAAAAGGTTTCTTGAAGACCTATGTATAAAGCAAGCACACTGTTTCCACTAAATACACATGGAAAAATTCTGCATCAGAAGACATTTCATCATTATTGTCTCATACTATTTCTGTTGCAATGCATATTCTAAAAAAAAAACCCATACAGCTAATAAAAGGGTAGAACATTTTCTTCTACTTTTAGGGAATTTGTAATTCAGCTGACATATTAAGTTTAGCAAATATTCTGTAATTAAGTGTAATAATTCTCCATTAGTACACTTCTTACTTTAGGGATTTCTAGGAACTATAATAAGTATTATAACAAAAACCTAATCTTATTTCTACAGAAGCCAGTGGAATTTATAACTCCTTGGCTGAAAGTCATATGTTTTACCCATAAGTGACTCTACCTCGTATATTACCAAGTTAGGCAACTCTTTTAAAGAGGTGTTATAAGGTCCTGAATTATTTTCATGAACTGTAATATTTACTTCAAAATGAATTTTAAATTTTGTTCCCTCCTTTTAGAACAGAACAAGAAAAGCAAACAATTTTTTTTGCTAAGTACCACATCTCCCTCTTTAGCAATAGCTAGTGGACTTCTTTGTACATTTATGTGATGTAATCTGGCTCTGATTTAGAATAATTTTACTAAACTAAGACATAAATACATCACATCTCTATTAAGAACTGATTCCTCCAGAACATGACTACAAACAGCAGGCACCACTTTTCCTGTCCTTTGACTACAAAAGGTGCCTGGGGTAACTGAACTCAATTTAACCATCTTCAATATATTGCTAAATTGAATAAGGCAAAATAAGTCATATATATATATATATATATATCTTGTTAAAAGATATATGAATTGTAATTGCAATATCTGCTTTTGCATACACACACGTATATGAATGCATGACTATATATAGATAGATATAAATAAAATGTGTGGGGTTTGTACTTGAAACAACATTCATAAGATGAAGAAAGTACAGTAGATTGTTAGAATACAAGTAAAGATTTTGTACAAAAAGTAAAAGCTTAATGTTTGCATACACTTATACTATAGAAGATTGGATTTTATGGCAGTGTTTTGGGGTTTTTTGGGATCAGGTCAATGTGATTAATGACAGTAAGGCTTACTATGGTTGTCAGAGAGATTTTGAACTATTAAAATCAATACTACTGAGTTCTTACATACTACAGTTTGTATGTGTATGTGTGTATAAATTTTTACTTATTATTATGTCTTGCAACAGTTTTAATATCTTAGAAACTCCAGAGAGCCTGTTAATGCCAAGAGTCAGCAAGACTGGGAAAAAACCCCAACAAACCCAAAACCTGCTTTGTTTCATCTCTTATAATGCTCTCAAGGTGTTATGTTATCTAAGAATAATTCAGGCACTGCTAAATTTAACTGCTTAATTACTAGGTGCACATTTTTGTCTTCAGAAGTCAAAGAAATTGCTTTGTAAAAATCTGGAATTTACAAGACTAGTGTTTAAATCCATTTCCTTGCAACCTATATCGCAAGTGAGATATTAATTTATCAAATATTGAACCTATTTTAGAACATGCACTAGAAAAAAAAATAGGGATAGGGTAGCATGCTTCCTTACTTTTGATGAGACTATTGATTCTATTAAAAATTAGAACACTATCACCTAATTAAAAATCAACAAATATTCCTGCATGTATTTCTTGATGCAATAGAAATTGGCCTATATTGATACTTGTGTGCACAGATTATCTACTACAGCTACTTCAACCATGTGAAGATCATTGTTCTTTCCTTTATGCCCTTCAGAGTATTAAGTTTGAAGTCTAATGTTCTGCTTCGCCTTTTGGAGCTTGTCTCTACTCAGTGAGGTATGAATAAGTCTTACCACTGATTTCTGAAAAAACATCTGTAACATTCTTATAAAGCATGACACGATAGTAAGAAAGTAGTGACATGAGTAAGTCTATAAGCAGACACAAGTGTCCAGTAGGACCCTCTTTCTATACCATTCTGTCCTGGGTTCAGCAGTAGCAGTCATTTTTCTCCTTCTTAATAGCTAGTACACTGCTGTGGTTTTGACTTTCAGCCTGGGAACAATGCTGATAACACCCATGGTTTTAGTTGTTGCTAAGTAATGATTACTCTGACCAAGGACTTTCTGAGTCTCATGCTCTGTCAGGGAGGAGGGGAAACTGGGAGGATGCAGAGACAGGACACCTGACCCAGACTGACCAAAGAGGTATTCCACACCACAGCACATCATGCCCACTATATAAACTGGGGGCAGTTACCCAGAAGGGCTAGGTCACTGCTCAGGTCAGGCTGGGTTATTTGTCAGCAGATGGTGAACTGTTGTATTCTTTTCCCGTGTTATATCCCTTATCATTATTATTATTGGTGGCAGCACCAGCGGTTTTGTGTTATACCTTAGTTACTGGACTGTTCTTATCTCAACCTGTGGGAGTTAAATTCATTTGATCCTTCTCCCCATCCCTCTGGGAACACAGGGAGAGAGAAGTGGGGGGAGTGAGCAAGTAGCTGCATGGTTCTGAGTCTCTGGCTGGGCTCAAACCATGACACATTCATAGCTCACATAGCTCATGGGGCATCAAAGTCTAAAGCCCCAGTTATGAAATGTGCAAATGATTTGATAATGACGCATCTAAAACTGATTTCTTCTTGTCTTTGGAACTTTTCTTTTTTGCTTTTATTTCTGTTGTGATTCATCTTAAAAGAGAACAATTGTCCTCCTCATCCCACTACATGAGGAGGGGGAATGAGCAAGTGATTGGGGACTACAGTTGGAAGGACTACAGTTTGCTGACTTGAGAAGACATCGCTGGATCCATCAGGTCTGTGAGCTTATTTCTTTATTTCCTTCTTTTTTTTTTTTCCTTTATTCTTTTCTCCCTCTACCTTGGATCTTTGCTAAGAATAAGAACTTGCCAAGTTTTTCTTCCTTTTGAAAGAGTTCTAGGGAAGCTTTCAGTGAAATTGTTGTTCTATTTTTCAGCCTCTGGAGAGCCAATGTTTCCTCCTATGAGCTGCGCGAAGTCTGGTAAAAAATCTTGAGTACGCCTACCCAGCTCTGGTTAGTTGCTTTGATGTTTTGTTTTATATTTTCTAGAAAGTAGAAGGAGAAGCAAAACCCTAGTACATGTTTAATTTTTTTCTTTTTTTTTTTCATCCTTTATCATTTGTATGCCATAGCACCTACCAGTCATTTAGATACACTGTTAATACAGGCATTAGATGTTTCCTTAATAGACAAGCTAGTGTATGCTTGCTCCTAAAGTAAAGTTTACTCAGTGAAAATCATTATCATGCTCATGTTCAATGTTCTTTTTAATGATCAGTGTTACAGAACTACCTACATGCTATTTAAATATTCACTTACAAAGATATCACTGAAAGGGAAAGGACCTGCCACACAACCTATAATGAAGAAAATGAAGTTGTGATATTACTTACTACTTAAAGCCAAAACTAAAATATGGCCAAGTTTCTGTCTTTTTACCTCAAAGAACTTAACTCTGATAACAGCTTTATGTGAAAAAGAATTGATAAGCTCAAACTTTAGACATTATAATTTTAAAAATTCATTAAATGGTTTTGAATATTCTGAGATGAAGCTAAACACATCCCACTCAGAAAGTAAAAGCCAGCTAGTTGTTTTACTCAAAATGCAGTGAAACCATTGTGGTTTGTTTTTAATGTTGCATAAATGATTCTTTCTAAATAATACTAAAAGGCAAATTCTTGAGTTCAGATGCCTTCGTTCAAATTTAAATTAATATAACTGAAGATGTTAAGATGTCTAATAAGAATTCAGAATCAGTTTTTCATTGTCATTTTCCTTAGATGCTATTGTGGAGATCAGGTATGTGGATAAAAGCTTTAGTATTTTTAGCTGAAGTTGGTCCTATTATGAATTAAGTAGTCATCTGAGCCACTCTGAAGACATAGCACAGCACTGGAAAATTTTTAGTCTTTGGACCTGCATAAAGTAAAGATAGTAGGGAAGAGATTGTTTTAAGGACATGTATTTCCTGTGTAGTTCCTGGCTCAGAGGAGAGGGTTCAGATTTTACAGTTGATTTTTGGTTTTTAGGAATGCATCTTGTGGAAGCATCTAGTGCTACTGATGCTGTCCTGGGTTCAGCAGTAGCAGTCATTTTTTCTCCTTGGTATCTGGTACAGCTCTGTGTTTTTGACTTTTGGCTGGGGAACAGCGCTGATAGCACCCATGTTTTCAGTTACTGCTTAGAATGTTTGGTGTCTGACCAAGGAATTTCTGAGCCTCATGTTCAGCCAGGGAGGAGGGGAAGCTGGGAGGGAGCAGAGACAGAGCACCTGACCCAAACTGGCCAAAGAGGTATTCCACACCACAGGATGTCATACCCAGAATGTAAAAAAGGACGGCAGAGACCTGGAAGGGTGGGGGTTCACTGCTGGGTCGGGCTAGTGTCAGGTGGTGAGCAGTCATATTCTCTTCCCTCGGAATTTCCCTTATTATTATTATTGGTGGTAGTAGTAGTGATTTGTGTTATACCTTAGTTACTAGACTGTTCTTATCTCAACCTGTGGGAGCTGTTACATTCTTTCGATTCTCCTCCCCATCCCTTTGGGAGTGGGGTGAAGAAAGAGGGGGGAGTGAGTGAGCAAACTGCGTGGCTGACTGGACTTAAGCCACGACAGATGCGTATAGGCACAGTGCTTTATTCTCTGCCATGTATTTCACTAGGTAATAGTTGACTTGAAATTTGGCAAAATGGTGACTTGAAATTTGGTAGACTGACAATCCATTCAGAATTTTTACTGACTTTGAAAGTAAACTATCTCTTTGGGCCAGTGAAGGTTCAGATCCAGCCCTGGAATGAAGCATATCATAACAAAATTTTGTGCATTGTCTGTTTTCCTTGTCCGCCTTCATCACCCCAATTACTTAAACTATACTACTTCAGATGTTTTAAATTTCCTCAAGTAATTTCCCTGAATACACTGCTAACAATTGCTATTGATACAAAAGTAAGGGTTTGACCAAAATCATAACAGAAGGAATTCAGAATGCACAAAGGAATTTTTCCATTTTGGCTTTGCCCTTCTCGACAAGCAATGCACCAATGCTTCACAGATGTTTCATGACTATGTTGCCTGACCCATGAAATTGCCTTTTTCTACTTAACCATTTGTTAACAAACATTGATTTATTGTGTCCTCCTTGTACTAAATGGGTCAATGGCAATGCACTACAGATTAAATGCTTGGGAGATGTGTGTCTGGATTTTCAATTTTTTTCTCTTTTTTTTTTAACATGATGTTTATTATAAAATAATGACATAATAAACATTTTTTCATACTGATTGAAAATGCATGATACATTGTTAATGGAACACCTGGAGATTAAAATATTTTAAGTATCTAGTAGAAGTGACCTGAACTAACAAAGTAATTACAGATATATGATTGATAGTTTCAGAAAATATTGGTCAGTTTTGCTTACCAAGTTATTGCCTTCACATAATCTGAAAAGTCTTTAAATTGTGTATGTTGCACTGTATGCATAGTTTAGGCAGCAAAAATGCTCTTGTTTTTTTTGCAGCTGTAATTGGATTGTTTTAAATCAATTGAGATGGCAGATGTCAGCAATTTCTCTTGATATTATAGGTTCTTTTATTAGCAGAATACTTAAGTCTTCTAATACTCTGCCAGAAATTGAGATTGTCTCTTGATGATGCAATTTGAAGAACATCAGATTTCCAAGAAGGCCTTTCTAAAAGCTTATCTTGTTTTAGATCCTCTTTTGACAGTGAGTTATTTGATGTATTGGGTTTTGTTTGGTTTTGGTTTGTGTGGGGTTTTGTTTGTTTGTTTCTTGTTTGGTTTTAGGGGTTTGTTAGTATGTGAAATAAATAGGTTTCCTTGATGCACAGTATTTTTCCTGACTGTTTCTTTAGCTCTGAAAGTAAGAGATATCTTAGTGCTATATACAGGTATTGGCATACTGGTACAGATGTTTTCTTTTCCTGTTATTCCAGCTTTGAACTATGCTATTCTAAGTATTCTCTGCCAAGAGCAAATAATAAAAATGAAAATTAATCTCTTGTAGCATAAACATACCAGCAAAAAGCTTTTTCTTAAAAGAAGTGTGAGAAAAATGCATTGACTAAAATGGGAATTTTTTTTTTTTTAAAAAAAAGGAAACACAATATTAAAAAATACAAAAGTCATGTCTAATATTGAATTTTCACTGTTGTGTGAAAATAACCTTTAAAAATCATGTTATGTGCTTTTTCATCTTACATGATTGCAAGAAATTATAGTCTTGAAAATTACAGGTAGAGAACTGCAGAAAGAGTAAAGTTATTAAAATATGATAACAATACAAAAAAAAATGAGATTGAGCTGGTAGGTGGCATATTAGGTTTAAATGTAAAAAGCTGAGTTTGAAGCATAAAAGGAAGATAAGAAAAAATGGAATAAGGAGCTGTTTCTACATAGAAGTATTTTCTATTACTAGATAAATTTGTCTTGATGCAGAAAGTTATTTGAATTTGCTTGAGTTCACTAGTGATTAAACCAAGTACATTTAGTTAGGCCCAAGGTGTTTTTGATGAACACTTTACTTCTGAACTTTTAAAATTTTATTTTAAGTTATACTGTATAAAATGGAGATCTGTATCTGCTCTGACAAGAAAGACTGCTCAGGTGTTATAACAAGGGGTAGATGTTAAGGTGGGGAGTATCATAGGATAATCCAGTCATTTAAACTGGAAAAAAACCTTTTAAGATTATTGAGTCCAACCACAAACTTAACAGTATAAAGTCCACCATTAAACCATGTCCCAAAGCAAGTGCCTCATCTCCAGATTTTCTAAATACTTACAGGGATTTAACCACTTCCCTGGCCAGCAGGTTCCAATACTGAGCTTGGACACCTAATAATCAATATTGACTAATTGACAGTTGCATGGATCTAAATGCAAGTGTGTTAATATTGACCTATATTCTGTTTTTAAATCTAATGTTGTACCCCATTACAGCTATATTTTTTAATGGTCAATAGCAAAAAAAATCATAACTTTATTTCCAATCCCATGTACCATTGTACCAGTTTTGGATAAGATTGAATTAATTTTCTTCTTAGTATTTTGTATAGTTTGGATTTGTGATGAAAACAGTAATAATAACACACTGATGTTTTACTTCTTGGTGAGCAGTACTTAAACAGTGTCAAGGCCTTTTGTTTCTCACTGTATCCTGCCAACAAGCAGGCTGCAGGTGTGCAAGGAGCTGGAAGGCAGCACAGCTGACAGGGACAGCTGACTCCAACCGACCAAAGGGGTATTCCATACCGTAAGACATTGTGCTCAGCAGAAAAAGCTGGGGGAAGAAGGGAAAGAGTTCTCAGAATTTTGGTATTTATCTTTTCAACTAACTGTTATGTGTGACAGAGCCCTGCTTTTGTAGAGATGGCTGAACACTTGCCTGACAATGGGCAGTAGTGACTGAATTCCTCACTTTGCTCTGTTTGCACATGAAGCTTTTGCTTTACCTGTTAAACTTTATCTGAACCCGTGAGTTTTCTCACTTTTATCCTTGCAGTACTCTCCCTATCCCACTTGGCGGGAGTGAGTGAGTTCACAAATGAGGCTTAGCTGCCAACTGGGGTTAAACCACAGCAACCATTATAATGTAGTCAACTAGCTTGAGTAGTCAAAGTTCTGACCAGGGTATCTTTATCTCAACATAAGCTTACTCAAGATAGGCTATGCTATTTAGTAAATCTTCTATTTTGAGAGAAAGCAAGGAACATGCTGGGTTTGAAGTTAGGCTTACAATGGTTTTACAATTTCAGTAGTTGGAATTTACCTCATTGTAGCGTATGGATATTCCTCTAGAAAATAAATAGACCGTAATGGAATAATTCTTCGCTGCTTGCTTTTATCTTCTTATTCTTTCAAATAGAACAAGAAAAAGGGACTGCCATGTTTTGTTTTATTTTTCTTCTGGGTTTTGCCATCTTGATCATATGAGAAACTTGATGAAAAAAGTACTCTGCCTTTTTTTTTCTTTAGGTGTTTCTGAGGGTTTTGGTTTTTTTTTTTTGTCTTTTTTTTTTTTTTTTTTTTGTATTAA
>JAOEHX010001104.1:0-11565 GCA_025448015.1 Bolborhynchus lineola
ACAAAATGGTCATGGGTAAAACACACTCTGTATGCATGCCAACATGGTGATCCCCATCACAATCAGCAGGCAGGTCTGAAGGGTACCCAAAGGCCATTAAAACCTTCAGAGCTCTCAAGTGATGCTGCTGTACTTATCTGGGGGCCTATACTGCTGTACTTATCTGGGGCTGTATAGCTGCTGTGCTTGCCAGCTCTCTCACCACCAGCTGCCCTTTGTCTGAGTCCAGATCTTCCTCCTCTGCCTTGCTGGGAAGTGCTGCGCGGTCTCCTGCATCCCCCTAGGGCTCAGGCTTGTGGGGCTCGGTGGGTGGCTGCTAGGGAATGCTTTCAGCCGCCATGGGCTGAGCTTAACCACAGGACTCGGCTCCTCTGCTGCCTCCTCCCACTGCTTGACAGCTACCTCCTTCCTGGCCTCCTGGTTCCCAGGGCCACTATCCTGGGCTGGTTCAGCTGCTGGCAGCTGCTGGGGCTGCTCCCCCTTAGCTCCCCACAGCCTCACAAAGATGGAGGCGAAGATGGAAAAGACGGTGAAGTGTGGCCAGACGGCCAGGTACATGTCCACGGCCATATCCATCCCACCCTGCTGCCAGAGCCCACCTGTATTTCAAGTCATTACCATAAAGTACAATGAAACAAGAACCTTAGCCTGAGCCCCCATCTGATAAAACACTAAGACAGCGAATAGCGGTTGTAAATATGGTACAAGGCTAAAACTGTGAAATCAAGAGAATCAAGAGCTACAACTTTGAGAGTCAATAAATCAGCATTGTGATGAGTGACTATTAATCCTGTCATTATCTCAGCCCTTTGTGCCCCACATTGGGTGCCAAAATGAACTCTCGTTTTTTAAGCCCAGCTGTAACTCACACAGTTCGCTTGCTCACTCTCCCCTTTTTCTTCCTCCCCACTCCTGGGGGGATGGGAAGGAGAATATAAAGAATGCAACTCCCACAGGTTGAGATCAGAACAGTCCAGTAACTAAGGAATAATACAAACCACTGCTGCTACCACCAAGAATGATAATAACAAGAGAAACAGCAAGGGAAGAGAATACCGCCGCTCACCACTCACCGACCGATACCCAGCCCAACCCAAGCAGTGAACCCACACTTCCAGATCCCTGCCTCCAGTTTTTACATCCTGGGCATGACGTGCTGTGGTATGGGATACCTCTTTGGCTTGTTTGGATCAGGTGTCCCGTCTCTGCTTCCTCCCGGCTTCCCCTTCTTCCTGGCAGAGCAGAGACTCAGGAAGTCCTTGGTCAGAGTAAAAATTACTCAGCACTAACTAAAAACATCGGTGTTATCAGCACTGTTCCTAGGCCCAAAGTCAAAACCACAGCACTGCAGCAGCTACTAAGAAGGAGAAAAAAATGACTGCTACTGCTGAACCCAGGACACAGTCACCAACAAATATTAATTTTACAGCTGAATTAAAAACAGGTGGAGTATATCCATTTGAGATTAGACATTTGAATAAACCAGTGCAGAAAAATGAAGGAAGAGAGAGGTAAGTAACAAAGATCCTTCACACAAGTAATGTGTTAAAAAAAGGAGGATTTTCATGGAGGGAGGGCAGAATTACCATACTCCTACTAAAGTCAGTGGAATTGGAAGGGACTGTTTACTTCAGTCAAAATGTTCCCTTGAGTGCCTGGTGCTTGAGAATTTTCTATTCATCGCCCAACTTCTAACCCTAAAATTCACCGAGAAAACCCTCCTTAAAAAATCTGCAAAAAAATTCATTTTGTTTTAAATATATCTGAAGAAAGAGGAATAAGAAACGAGGCAACATGAGTTTATTTTAGCACTAAGTTTTCAATTAGTAATTTTCAATGCTATTTTGAACTGTTGCATATCATGTTTTATTAAATAGTTCATCTTTTTTTTTTAGAGACACAGTAATCCATAATATAAATGACAGCTTGGATAAATACAATGCCATCTCTTGGTTATGGATGCATTTATTACAAACAAGGCTGCATCCTCTTTTCCCCAAACTATTTTGACATTGAACACAAAATGTGGAAATAAATGGCACATGATGACCACTGAATTCTTTGTGCTTAGTACATAACTTTCTTCCTATGATTTATACTTCACTGGGTTTATTTTGAACACAGAAAAGTGAGCCAGTGAAGCTAAAAACATTTTCAGAAGAAATAATTAGGTATCCCAAAGACTTTAAACACTTGGGAACTGGTATTTGAAGGTGGCAGTCAGGAGCTCAGCATTAAAAATGACACATGTAACTGGAAGCCTACAAAAGGCTTGTCTTTTTCAATATCCTGGATCAGAATCTCTCTCATCATCTTTCTCATTGGTCTTTTTCCATTATCCTGCCTGTTAGTTGCGTGCACAGAAAGCCGTGACTGAGTCCTTTATTTTTGTCATTAGTTCAATGACCCAGTGGTAGTCAGGCTATAATCAACTTTCTCTACAAAATTTATGGTGGTAGTTTGCTTTTCTTCAGTTTTCTGGTGCTTGAAATGAAAAAGTAAGGTAAACTTTGCTTTAGCTTGACTACCACTTTCACTTTAGCACTGGAAAAGTACACAAACTTTGTGTTTTAGAAGTCTAGATAAAAGATGATCCTGAACTATGGTACTACTAAAATGAGATGCCAATAACAGAAGGCAATTGTCAAAACTACAGCAGGTAAATATCTTTGAAAATATAACCCACTTGTAAACTTCAAACAGTAGTCACGTCTCAATGTAAAGTTTTATAAATGCTATACTTTACAGTTATCTTATTTTTTATACAATGGTTTTAATTCTACTCTTGTCCCTTAAACATTCACAGAGGCAAATAGCCTCATTTTTTTTTCCCCATCATGTTCAAATCAACAGGACACCTTCTAGCTAAAGCAGTGACATTTTGAACAGTATGAAAAATATTTTGCATGTCATGGCTATTTCATCTTGCCTCTAAATGGAAAAGAAACTTATGTCAAATATATAAAGAAGTTACAAATCACAGGCAGAACAGCCATTAATATTCAGCATTCTAACAGTATGTCTTAAATGCTGTTAGGTCAAGAAAGGCTGCAGTCTAATAAAATTAGGGTAACATTAAATGAGTCATAAATTGTTCCTATAATTGACAAGGTAGACGAACAAGAATAAAAGCTCTTGTTCTAATTTCTAATCCAATGTTCCTCATGATCTTTCTAAGTGAATGTGATGCCAACATGAGAAAGACTTAACTTGTAGCTCAGCTACAGCTAGAAATTTTCTGCTGTTAGGATTGTAAGTAAACCAATGACAATTACTTTGGATGATACCATGCTATATTCTTACTTATCATTACAACACAGTGATCTGCTGGGAGCTTTTCTAGGTAGGATACTAGAAATGGTTTGAGCTCCTTATCCTTCTGCTTAAAAGTCAATCTTCCTTCCCTGCATATGGAGAAAAGTTAGTCCTTCTGAAAGGAGCCAATTACTTATTTGTTTCACATCCAGCTTTACCTATCTTTCCAAGCACAAAGAGAGAGAATGCTTAAATTTGGCCAGACAAGTATGTATTCTGCCTTGACTTTCACCTTAGATAGCCTAATGGAGGCTGCACTGAGCATAAATCCAAGGTTCTGGGCTATATTACCCAGTTAGATGTCTACAACATTTGTTTAAAACAGTAGAAAAACAACCCAATGAAGTCTTCAATCAGCACAAATAAAAAAATCTTAAGAGTACCTGGTCATAAAGATCTGATTTTATTTTGCTTTTGTTCCATACAGAAGGAAGATTATAAACCAGCATCTTACAGTGTACTTGAACAAAACTTATTCCAAGCAAGAACTCTTTTTTATTAACATCTTTATTATGTCAGACTTGAGCAAATGCAGCAAGTTCAACAGACAAAACACAAGTGTCCCAGATCCTTCTACATTTCAGTGTCTCAGAAGAATGCTACAGTTTATGCCAGTAAAAAGAAAAAAGGAGATGATAATGTATGCTGCTATTTGAAATAAACGAGAACTGTCTCAGCTGAAGCCAAGGACCAGAGTAAGTTTCTAGAAGAATGCTCATACTTGTAACAATGTGACAGATACAGTTCCACAGGGAAAAAAACACAACCAACCAACAAACCCAAAAAAACCAGGTAGAGCACCTATTTCTTGTCTTTAGCAAATGCTGTGTAATATTCTGCCCTTTTCTGACTCCCACTTGCCTCTCTTTAGCACCCCTTCTTTAAACTGGGTAGACAAAGATTGTAAGGACACTGATTTTTGAAAAGCTGAAACCTCTCATTTAACTATGTCAAGGAGAGATGCCTGGTAAATATGCAGTCAGAATTAGAGTGCTACAGCAATATTTCTGCTATACTTAAATTGCATTTTCTAAAATTCAAGCACTTGACTTCTGCCACATCTCATGAGGAATGAGGAACAAGTTACTTTGAAAAACACATCTGTGACAGAAATCCCTGTACATTGAGTGAAAACACCTAGTTTGATTTTTTTTTTTTTGCATGCCAGCTTTTTCTCTATGATTCTAATCATCCCCTGTCTGATCTTAGCTGTTTAGAGTAATAGCAGATTACGCAATGTACAAGTTATTCCTTTGGCAGCTAAAGCTGACAATCAAAAATACAAGCTGCATTAATATTCAGATTTTCATTACCAGTCTACACAAGAGCAAAATGTACCCTGTAAACACATGAAAAAAGGTGGCAGGCAACTGTGACAAGAGCTGAGTAGCTCAAAGGGTCATGCTGATCTCATAGAACCTGTGTTATGCCTACGTACTGTTGGTCTCCTGGTAGATGATCCTTTTAGAAAGTTGCTGAGAATCCATATTCTGCTTTAAGCTTGGGTTGTTTTTTTGGTTTACAAGCAGCATTAAACAGAACACTGACTCCAGGAACTAGTTGTGGTGTAAAAGTGCATGTCTTTTCCTGGACGTTGGATGCGAAGTGAGAATGTAAAGGTTTGCCTGCTTGCAACTCTCCCTGACTGCTGGACCACAATGTAGAAACACATCCCAGAGCTCTGCTCCCACAAGCACTACCAAAATTTTACACAGATGCATAAGGCACTGAAATACATTTCTTCTTTTTTTATTAACATGAAGATTCAAGATGAAGGCAACTTCCACTCTTGGGCTGTCATGCTCAGTATTTATGGTAACAAAAAGTTGTCCCAGCTTGCTGCAGCAGCAACTTTATGCTCCTCTCCCACACAGATAACTGCAAGATATGGGGCAAAAGCAAAGTGCCTTCTAGACATGTTTGTTTGGTAGTTGGTGGTGTTAGTTACCCTGAGTTCTCTCAGGGGCTGGAAAGGGATAGCCATCACCTTTTCCTCAGTACAGCCATGACCTATTTGTTCACCCCACAGCAAAATACAGTGATACTAAGATCCGTCAACCTCATAATGCATATGGGGGACAAAGCCTCACTTCATCATCAGCAGCACCTAGCAGGGACAAATAACTCCTAAGCCAGTATCAAAGCACTTCCAGCAGAGGCACATCCAGCATGAACTGCTGCTCCCATTTAAATCATTGATTTGAAGAGACGGCTGCCATCCTGTACTGAGAATTGTACAAATGAGCAATGTGCCCTTCTGCTGAACCTTATTGATCTGCATGAGTCTTAGGGACAGACACAACTGTGCATTTCAATAGACCACAAAGCAGAGCTGAGGCTTCATAAGCAAAAATCAATTTGTTAAATTTATAAAATAAAATTAAAGAAAAAAGAAGAAAGGATATAAACTCCTACATTTCAAGCTCTAAACCAATCTTAAGTAATAAGGTTTAGAATGAAGGCCATTTTACACCTGCATGCTGGGGTTTCTGGCATGTTCTTCTGCAATGTTTGTTACAGATCATCAGCAGGAATGAAAGCACCCTACTAGCCCTGATCTAAATCTAGCAATTCCAATATTCATAAAGGAATGTAACATTTGGTACAGTTGAAGCTGACATTTTTTAAATGCACCCATAATGAAAGTAAGCAGTATTTATGAACAGAAGGAAAAGAAATAGCCCCTCATCAAATATTTTGATAAATACATACATTTTTAAAAAGAGTTTAATGTGGACACAGAAGTAGAAACTGCTCCTGTAAGAGGGCTTAATTACATGTCTCCTCCAAGAAATGAAACTTCTTACAGATGATTTCATGTTTTGGGTTTTTTTTCTGTTTCTATAGTAAGTCATTAGTCTAGCACCCAGGTATTCCTCCGTGCTCTTCTGTTCAGTTAGAGAAAGGTCAATCCAAAATAAGTATACATTAAGTTTATAAAGACTGACAAGTAGACAGTAGGGGATGGCATGAATGCAGTCATATTAATTCAGAGTAATGCTTTTCTACACATTAGCAATTCAGCTATTGTGATCAGAATGAGAATTAAAATAAAAACTGGGAACTTACAGCAGCAAAAATTACAAAGTACATCCAATGGTGGACAAAGAAAGCATAAATGTAATGTACTGCAGCAGCACTCTAATGTTACCAAAAGTAACTAGAGGAAAATAGTTGTTAGTATCACAAGTAATAGAGTACAACTGCGACCCTGGAGGAAGAGGTTTCCCTTCAGATTTCTAAAGAGAGTGTTGATTCCCTCACTGATGTGCTTTTCTCCTCCGTTGTGCATTAATTCTTCACTGTCTCTTTTCCCCTTAGGGGGCTGTCATTGCTAGTATTGCACATCCACTCTTTTTCAGTTCTTGGTCAGCTCTAGCCAGTGAAGAAAAACACAAGCAAGACAATCGTCAGAACTGCCCCTGTGATTATTACTCTTTGGTTTTGACAAGTTGTTGAAAACAACATGAGAAAGAAATGGCTTTTCTCATTGTTTGTACCTGTGTGAATGTTCTGATCCTGTCAGCAGCTTCTTTCATTTCAACAAGACAGGCAGCTACTGTCAGCTTATTTGGGATTCAGTTACTTCAAGAAGGAAAGGGAGAGCCACAAGCCTCCAGACTATATTCTGCTAAATAGCTGAGAAGTTGCGGTCTTTTACTTCTACAAACTGCGTCTGTGCTTTGAGATGTCACTGACAAAGTAAACAATAAAAGAATTTATTTTTTTAGCCCCATATGATGTTTCCTGCATTGATGACAGTGGATGCTGATGGAAAGACTATGAGAATAGTTTCTTTCCATATCTGGAGTCCATGAGTTCCACCATTAACTCTGTTATATGGAAAAGTACTGCTTTTAGTGTACTTAAACTACTGCCTTGCAATGTCTTGTTTTCCCTCTGCTTATTTCTTAAGGAGAAAAAAAAAAAAAAAAAAGAAAAAAGAAAATAAAGAAAATAGTTTCTGCCTTATCTTCCCTATACCTCTCACAACAATGAACTTCTGATTTTTCCTCATTCAGCTTTCTCTTTTCCAAGCTTTATTTAGTTTTCCTCATACTGCCATCACATATTTTCCTTCTAAGTCTTTTCAAGTTCTATTATAAAAATTTTGGAGCTAGAACTGCACATAACAGTCATGACATCAACTAGTGTAACATATTTGGTTTGTTACCTCCTCCTTTCCAAATAAGTCCTGTCAGTGTCTTTTCCTGTTTGACCAACACTTGAACATCAAGATGATCTTTTCACTTTTCATTATGATTCCAAGGTTTCTTTCCTAAGTGTTGAAAACAGGTGCTGCCATTCTCATTTGTCATGCGCTGAAGTGGTGGGTTTATTCCATGCGTTTAACTTGAAAACTTTGAATTTTACATGTTACACTATTTTATAATTAGTCAGTAATATGAGACTCCTCTGCAACTTTTTATGGTACCAAGGACCTGTTGTGAAGTTGCTGAAGGCAGCAGAACTAGGGGGTTACATTTTTAAAGCATTCTTGACATTACAGTAATTATCTGAATGCTGGCAGAGGAAGGACAATGCAGTTTGGCCTGGCTCTACTCACATATATTACAGCAGGGGTGTTCACACCACGAGTGAATGCATATGCAGCATTTGAAAAAAGGTAGCATCGTTTCACTTGGAAAGATGAAATATAGTTTAGCATAATGTGCTTAAGAGTCTTATAAAGTTCTATAAGTAAAAGAAATGGCAAGAGCCTGAGAACCCTATTCTGCTTATAAGTGTAATGAGAAGGAAATATTTCATCATGCTTCCAGTAGTGACACTAGAATATGAATGTTCTTAAGAATTCATATAGCAGAAATCTACTGGCTACAGCAATCTGCAAGTTAGGTACTTACTTTGTGTTTAACTAAGTAACAGTGTCCAGGAAAGAGGTTCTGATTCCTCTAGCTAAAGGTGAGAAAAACTACTTCAGAATGTGGATACCAAGACATTTAATGAAAAGACATAAATGAGTACAGAATCTACAGATTTTTTTGAACAGAGAAGGTCATGCTTTTGCACAGAGATAACCTTCTGCTGTGCACATGAAAGTCATCAAAATGATGGACAAAAATGCTTGATACAAGTAATGATAAATAAACTTTAATCTGAACTATGGAGTTGGAGAATACCCTGCAGAAATATATGTTCTATAACAACTAAAAAGTTACAGTCAAAACCTGATAATAGAAAATGGTGTGCAATAGGAGAGGAGGAAGTAGAGGATTTCATTACATGAATTATGAAGATGCTAAGAGCATCTGAACACAGGAGCAGATGTGTTGGAAACTAGAAGGAGGTAATTTGAAATAATCTGTGATAGTTTACTTCCAGACTGATTTTCTCACATACCAGGATATTTTGACCTCTTTAGCTACAGACATAACTGTACATACAGGCTTCAGCTTATTCAGGTAATTTCAAAAGCAGCAACATTCTAAGATTTAGATATTCAGTGGTTTGAATCTAAAGATTGGTCTCAATAACTCTCCTTTTATAAACCACACATCTCAACTCCAGGTACCATGCACTTGGTAAATCTTTCTTGATTTATTTGTACTTAACAGTCATTTCTCTGGCCACACTTATAGTATATACATTTCCTGATAACACATTTAAACTACAAGCATCTTGATTTTCTTTGTTTCAGCCCCTATTTATTCAAGTATGTCAATAAATTCAGTTTTAACTTCCATGCAAATATCACAACCTGAAGCTTTCTACTTCCACACATTCAGGCCCATCCCAATAGATGAACCAGAGAATGGCCTTATAGCAGGCAATTTTGCAGCAACCCACGAAGTTTTTTATCCAGAAATAAAAAAATGCTACTTGTGTAAATGCATGTCATATTTTACTCTATGTTTATGAAAAAAGAAAGTCTGCAATTACAGCTGATGACACTAGATAACTATAAAAAAAAAAAACAACCAAACCCCAAAACCCAAAAAAACCCTCCACAAACAAAAAACAAATCCCCCCAAAAACACCCCACAAAACCCAATTAGCATTTTGTATTTTACTTGTATAAAGTACACGTCTAAATAAAATTAGGTAGAGTTAAGTATGTAAATTGAAGTAAGAGAGTCATTAGGTACATATAGAGTGGACACTGAGTCTTTAACATTAACAATTTCACTTCACAGACCCATAGGAAACCACTGAGTTACTCCACTCTAGTACTGTTTGTTGCATACAGCTTCAATGTTTTTGAAGGACTTCAGCTGGTAGGCACTGACAGTTCTGAGTGTGGGACAAAGCAAAACGGACATAACTATTGGCAGTGAAATGCAGGCCAGAGAGAGAAGTTTTGTAAAACCTGCTTTCCACATAATAGCTCATAGCTTGTAATTGCAAGTCCCAATAAAACTGGAGGAAGGAAACCTGTGCCTCCATCCTGATATGAAAGACTGGGGGATTTGATGGAGATATGGCAGTGTTGAGGCAGGTATCAGAGTAAGAAACTGCAGAGGAGTGTGGAGGAGAGCCTGTAAGAAGTTATGCTTTAGGAAGAAAGAAATCCTAGTTCTGGATACAGATTCAGAAAACTGACCACAGCAAAATTCTGGAGCAGTGACTACCTTCTAGTAGGATGCTGCCAGAGTTCAAAACTCCTGTACAATTAGGGCTTATCACCATTTCATGCAGTTAAAGATTACAACGTCAAAAAACTCCACACATACCCAGCTACATACAAATAAATAATAATGTTTTAAAGCGACTTTGGAAATAGTTTTTCTTCACAGACATTTTTTTTTCCAACCATTTTCACTAGTATGTATATTTTGTACATATACAAACCTGTTATGTTCCAATCTCCTGTTCTAGTAGCCTGTTCTAGTTTCCTAAGGAAAAGCATAAGAGTTTAAAGAAGTGCACAGTAAAAAGCCAAGATTTCTGATAAGTTTTACTTAAGTACTTGCTTCAGATGGGGATCATTCTTGCAAAAAATTTATGTAGCTGACACCTGTCTACAGCACAATTTGACAAGTCAATGCAAGACTCAGGAGAGAGAGAAAACATAAGTACATATGCTGCTAGCATACAGGATTGGGAAGTGAAAGAAGGTAAAAGGAAACAGCTGAAGCAGAGGCAGGGACATAAAATTAAAAAGCAACAGGTCACACTGATTTCTGTAGGACTATTGGAAGCTCTCTCACTGTCCCCATACAGTGTATTTGCAGACACTACACTAACGTGGCTCCAGTTTGATGGGCATGCTGACAAGCATACCCCTCAAAGAAGGCTGGTACTCTGAGGAATTTGGAGAGAAGAGGGAGAAGACAAAATGTGCCTGTGAAAAGTCCAAGCATATGTGTGAGACTACTTACTGAACATTGGATATAGAATTAAGTCTAGGTTGAAACAGAGTTTTTAATAAGTAAAAAGGCATCACAAGAAGTTAAATACAGGTTTAGGATTTTATAGATTTTTTTCAAAGCAGAAATAGGAAGTGAAACAGCCAGAAATAGCTTAACCAGACTTACAAGTAATATTATGATGACCAGAGCAAGAACACTTTAGTGAGAAACTTTTTTAAACTGTCACCACAATTGTTTCTGAAAATAATGCTGGTACAAGAGTATGAATCTCCTAATGGCCATAAGTGTGCACAAAGGAACAATAAGCCTGAAGTGTGTACACAGAGATTTCAGTACATACGTCTATTTGGAACACCTATTGCACAATCCAAGAACACATTTCTATTCCTCAATGCTTGAATTTGTTGAGATTTCTTGTAAGGAAGAAAGGGAGGGTAGGAAAGAGTGCATGTGTATGGAAAGAGTCATTTGCATTTTGAAAAGTATCTTAAAAACTGTTTGCTCCTGGAAAGCCTTGACAGCTTTGTCAGGAGCCTACTGAAAGTCTGAAGTACTGCAAAACACTAGTATATAATCAAAGAATCATAGAATAGTTAAGGTTGGAAAGGACCTTAAGGTCATCTAGTTCCAACCCCCCTGTCATGGGCAGGGACACCTCACACTAAACCATATAGCCCAAGGCTCAGTCCAAGCTGGCCTTGAACACCACCAGAGATGGAGCATTTACAACTTCCCTGGGCAAACCATTCCAGTGCCTCACCACCCTCACAGTAAAGAATTTTTTTCTCATATCCAGTCTAAACTTCCACTGTTTAAGTTTGAATCCGGTACCCCTTGTCCTGTCACTACAGTCCCTAATGAAGAGTCCCTCCCCAGCATCCCTATAGGCCCTCTTCAGATATTGGAAGGCTGCTATGAG